>JADRCD010228054.1:0-21143 GCA_019843815.1 Montemys delectorum | reverse complement strand
GTGTGTGTGTGTGTGTGTGTGTGTGTGTGTGTGTGTGTGTTGTCCACGCAGGTTTCCCGCCGGCAGGAACACACGGACACACACAGGATCCTTCTGCAGCAATTGTTTATTACATCTTCCAGAGGGCGACACCTGACCCCCCCCACTCCGAAAAGGCACTGTTTATATATGCCCTGGAGCGGCGTGTTCATTCTGATTGGCTGTTTACTCAGGAGCGTAATACGCCCCGGGATGGCTCGTGACTTGGCGAGCTCTGGCCCTAGGCACATGCGCAATTTACCTGTCTGCTGGGTATCACCGCTCACTGTGGCTCTCTACGTGTGTGTGTGTGTGTGTGTGTGTGTGTGTGTGAAACACAGGAAATCACTACCCAACATAAGGTCATTGGACTTTCTTCACAGTTTTCCCCCTAGACTTCAGAGTTTTGGTTTTTATGTGTATCTGTGTGTGCACATGTGTGCACACCAGAGTCAAGGTTAGGAGTCTTCCTCACTCTTACCTATCTTATCTTTTGTGACAGGATCTATCATAGAATCTGGACCAATTCGACTGGCCTGGCTGTCCAACAATCACCAGGTATCCATCTGTCCATACCTCCCATCAATCTCAAGTCCCCATGCTTGCAAGGCAGACAGACCATCTCCCCACATAAGCTTTTGCATTTAAGACAGAGAAGAGTGGGCCATTTAAAAGCTAGCTTAACGGGGGCTGGAGAGATGGCTCAGTGGTCAAGAGCACTGGCTGCTCTTCCAGGGGTCCTGAGTTCAATTCCCAGCAACCACATGATGGCTCACAACCATCTATAAAGGGATCAGATGCCCTCTTCTGTCTTGCAGGTGTACATGCAGACAGAACACTCATGCACATAAAATACATACATAAATAAATATTTTTAAAAGTTAGTTTAACTATTATCCTTCTAGAGTTTAAAAAAACCATGTCATTAATCCAACAAGAGTTGGCTACCGAATAAAGAAGCAATCAAATGCAAAACATGGTCATTAAAAATTTTTCAGAGGTGGTGGTAAAATTCAATGGCAGATCATTTTGTAGCATGCACAAGGTCTTGGATTTAATCCTCGACACTACAAAGGTAAGATAAGTTAAAAGAGCAACAGAAGCATGGAACAGCCATGTACTAACAATCAGAAACTTTGCTCAATACCTACTGTGTACGTTTGCTGAATCCTTACTATGTTCTGTTCCCAATGCTTGACAACTGTTGGTTCATTTTTGTTTCATAATCATCTTTGAAAAATGTACTACTATCATGTGCATTTTTGCAGATGACAAAACTGAGGCATGAAAACGCTAAATAACTTCCCTACATCACACACCTAGCCACGGTGAGACCTGCCTGTCAAGACAGGTCTGAACCATAGAGCAACAATCTAAGAGATCAAGAACAAACAGAGAACAACATCTGCTATGAGAAGGGTAAGAAGACGGAAGGGAAAGAAAGTTAGAGGTACATGACTCCTGTGTTCTAGAGGAAAGGACACAGAAGAACACAGACAATTTAAAAGTTAACATAAAAATTAAAAAGGCATTCTGCTTTGTCTACAGATATAAAGAATCTATCAAAACAAAACAGAGAGACACATATCTTAATGAAAATGTATAGTTTTAAAGTGTGGGGAGAGAGGGAAGGAGAACAGGAGGAAGAAGGTGGATTCTATCAACAGAAGTTAAAACTGGAATGGACACTGGGGGTGTGAGGAGAGCAGAGAGCAGGACCTGTTCCAGGGTAGAGCTAACTGTGGCTCACCCCAGATGGTGGTAGTGTTAAGGGGAGTCTTCACGTAAAAGAAACACAGAGTAAAGTGTGTTGGTCATCACTGACAAAAGTCGCAGGTGATGCCAAAGAAAGTTGGAAGAAGGTACTCCAGAGATTGTAAACAAAGAACTGTGTGAGAGAGAGCCATTTCCATGACCCCCAAAACATCCCAAAACCGTGTCAGAGGGGAGGCTGAGTAGACCAAACAGGATCGCCATTTATCATTTCAATACCCGAGAAATTATCAGTTGGCACTGTTACCATTTATTAATGTTACTGTCTTTAGAATCTGCGATAGCATGGGTACCGGATATAGATGACACATGTATCTCTGGAAGATAGGGGAAGCACAGTGCTTTGTTTGTTTTTTACCTGCAGTTTCTGAATTCATACATGAGGATTTCCTCCTACATTTAATTAATCAATTCTCCAGTGGACCCAGTTGTTGTCCTCGATTTTGATTTAGTTCTGACACTACCTTAAGACAGCATTGGGCTCAGCATTTGAAAACTTGGTTTGTGAAGCTCACAGCCCCCCCACCCCCATCCTTCCTATGCCAAGTGCAAACAAAAGCTGGCAGTTCAGCTGCTGACCTGTGGTTACAGCTGGGATTCCTACAACCCACTCCTTGGCTTTGATTAAATTGCTAGAGCAGAACTCAGGAAAAAGCCCTATCTTTATTGGTTTATTGGGCTATTAATAAAGGATATGACATAGGAAGCACAGCCAGAGGAAAGCCAGCAGAGGGTAAGGTAGGGGGGTGGGTATGGGCAGCTTCTGTGCCATCTTCTCTATGAGCACCACCCTCCAGGATGTTCCAGGAGTTCAACTATCTAGAAGCTCACACAAACTCTGCCCTTTGGGGTTTTATGGCAGCTCCATTATGCAGTCTTGAGTGATGAAATAGTTGGCTATCTTCGATCAACCAACCCTTCTGCCTCTTTTATGACAGTCATAAGTCCTTTATCAGATATCTGTGTTGGAGGTGGAGCATACGGTCTTCTATTCAGGCTTTGATCTCCTTGGGGAACACATCCCATCCTGAGATTTTTTTTTTTTTTTTTTTTTTTAGGACCCGGCTACCAATCTCCTTAGTAGCACACAACTGAAACCCACTGTCATAGAAGAGATTTGAAGGATTTGGGGGGAGCTGTTTTCTCAGAGAAAGTGGCTTTGACTATAGAGGTGGCTCAGAGGTTAAGAGTACAGGTTGCTCTTCCAGACCACCCAGGTGGTCAACACCCACATGGCAGCTCACAGTTATCTATAACTTCAATTCTAGGGGATCTGATACCCATTATGGCCTCCCTGAGCACTAGGCATGCACGTGGTACACAGACATACATGCAGGCAAAACACCTTTGCACACATACACACACCCAAAAGGAGAGTGTACTATCTTCACAGAGGACCCAAGTTCAATTCCAAGCATCCAAACCAGGTGTCTCACAAATCTTAAACTGCAGATGTGATGTCTCTAGCTCTCGGGGACACCAACACTCACATGAACGTGTCTATGCAAAGACCTATACACATGTCCAAAATCAAAAATAACAAAACAAATATTTTATGAAGGAGGAGGAGGATGAAGACCAAGTGAGCACTGGTCTAGCATTGTCTAAGAACGCAGATATGCTGGCTGCAACGCACAGACTTCCGGGGTGGGGTGGGGAGAGGGAGAGGAAGAAGGAGAGGAAGAGAGAACAAGGAGCTGGAAGACCTGAAGGAGCTAGAGCCAGGAGGACCTGGACTAGAACAATCTTCCCACCGTTTCCCAACACAGAGTCTTGGGAACAGAAGAGTCGATAGAAGGCAATGCAAAGGGTGGAAGCTTTCCTAGGACTCCACCAGGAAATAGGGGCTGATGTGCTTGCTCACCTAGTGGTGTGGTTTAAATAAAGACTTAGATGTCAAAGGCTTGGTGGCACTAGCTGTTAGGGAGTTAGGTGGAGCTCATAAGAGGTGGAGCCTAGCAGAAGGTTTTCTGGTCCCTGAGCTGTGCCCCTCAATGGCTTACTGGAACTTGTCTTTGTCATGTTTGGGCCATGAGAATATTTTCGTCATGTCTTCTCACTATAATGTTTTGCTTCATAACAAAGCCCAAAGCAGTATGTCCAGTGGATCCTGGACTGAGACCTCTGAGACTGTGAGCTGAAATAGAACTTCCCCCTTTAAAGGTGATTCTCTGTTTCTGGCTTGGCTTTTTGTTCACTTTTGTTTTTTAGAGTAACAGAAAGCTTACAAAGAGGCAGAGACACCTCAACTGAACTACACTGGATATTTCTTTTTAAAAGAGTGCTATTACTTAAAGGCCACTGAGTAGTTTATCCAAGCAGAAAGCTTCTAGAACAGGAATCATAAATACAGCATCCACAGGGCCCTTAAACGCGAACATACCCAGAGCCCACATTCTAGTTAAAAACTTTGGTCCTGGGCTGGCAAGATGGCTCAGCGAGTAAGAGCACTGACTGCTCTTCCGAAGGTCCTGAGTTCGGATCCCAGCAACCACATGTTGGCTCACAACCACCCATAATGAGATCTGACGCCCTCTTCTGGTGCGTCTGAAGACAGCTACAGTGTATTACGCCGGAGGGAGAGGGGCCGAGAGAGCAGGGCGAGAGAGAGCAAGGGCCATCCTGAGTTCAATTCCCAGCAGCCACATGATGGCTCAGAGCCATCTGTACAGCGTACCGTGTACTCATACACAAAAATAAATAAATCTTAAAAAACAAAAACAAAAAACCTTTGGTCCTGGCTTTCAAACAAGCAATACTGAAGTAGAACCTGGCAATGCAGAGGGCAGACACGCAGTGTGCTCCTCCATGGTTTCTGTTTCGAGCTCTTCCTGCCCTAAATTTCCTCGATGATATATTGTGACCTGGATGTGTAATAAACCCTTTAAGCCTCTAAGTTGTTAATGGTCAGAGTGTTTTATCACAGCAACAGAAAATAATTACAACCATTTGATTCTAATAGAATTTAGCAATGGCTTCATCTCATCCTGGGAGTTCAGATGATCAGCGACCTCAGTTGCTCTCTTAGTGGGGATTGTCGCTGCGATGAAACACCATGACCAAAACAAGTTGGAGAAGAAAAGCCTTATTTGGCTTACACTTCCACGTCACTTTCATCACTGAAGGAAGTCAGAGCAGGAACTAAAAGTGGGCAGATACTGGGGGCAGGAGCTGATGCAGAAGCCTGGAAGGGGTTCTGGTTACTGATGTGTTTGTCATGGTTTGCTAGGTCTTCTTTCTTATAGAACCCAGGATAACTGGCCCAGGGGTAGCCCTATCCACGGTGGGCTGGTCCCTCCAACATGGTCACCGAGTTCAGAAAATGCCATATAGGCTTGCCTGCCACCCAATCTTATGGAGCCATTTTCTCAGTTGAGGTTCGCTCCTGATGACCCTAGCTTGCATCAAGTTGACATAAAACTAGCCAGCACAGTTGGGAAACTCATGTTACAGCTTCATTCTCATTACCAATTTTAAATATGTTTAATCTATTCACATCTTCTTGATTTATCTTTTGTAAGTTGTATTATGTCTTGAGAATTTATCCATTTCCTCTCTTCGTCTTAACTCTTTGCAGATCTATGCCCAATCCCTATCCCTCTCAGTTGCGGGTCCTCTTTTTAAATTTTTTGGTGGGGTACGGGGGGGGGGAGTTGAAGCAGGGTTCCTCTGTGTAGCCCTGGCTGTCCTGGAACTCACTCTGTAGACCAGGCTGGCCTCGAACTCAGAGATCTGCCTTCCTCTGCCTCCCGAGTGCTGGGATTAAAGGCATGCACTACCATGCCTGATTCTCTTTTTAATTTTTTAAGATTTATTCTTTTAAAAATGTATGTATGTATGTACGTATGTATGTACTACATACATACGTACATACGTATGCATGTATATGAACACATGTATACAGGTGCCTGAGGAGGCTAGAAAAAGGCACCAGATCCCCTGGAGCTAGAGTTGCAGCCAGTTCAGCACTACATGGGATGGTGCTGGAAAGAAAACCCTTCCTGTGCAAAAGCAGAAGATGCTCTTAGCAACTGAGTCATCTCTCCAGCCCCACTGAGTCCAATTTGTGCAGACCATAGACTCCCAGAGGTGGAGCCATCCAATAGAGCATAGCCAACCTACCAGGGGCCACAGCCTCAAAGAAGGACCGTCGTTCCTCCAAAACTCCAGGTTGTGACTGCCCTGATCTGGTGCAAGTCTTGCACAGAGGACCACAACTGCCGTAGCATGACTCCATGATTGTGGCTGTCCTGACATGTGTATAAGACAGCTTCCCTCTAGTCCTTCCTGACTTCTGGCTTAGTATCTTTCTGGCTCTTTTTCTGGGATGGTCCCCGAGCCTTGGGGAAGAAAGTCACATAGATGTCCCACTTGTGGCTGAGCACTCCGCTGACCTGTATTCTCTACACTTTGATCAATGGAGAGTTTCTACCTTAATCACTATCTACTGCACTCTGATGAGATCAGAGAACTGCTGCGCTAATCTGTCAGTACTGGGATATGAACTTAGAGAGGCATTTAATAGTATACCAATTACCAGGATAACAGTAGAAATGTCAGCCTGCGGGCTCCACAGCCATAAGCTCCTGGACAGATTTACAGCACTAGACTAGAGTTTCCTCCCATGGAGTGTGCCTCAAACCCAACTAGAAAGTGGTGGGCTACACCTAAACACTTGTGCCGTTATTGCGCCCATGGGTATATCTTGCTTTGTGGTCATTATTGCAAGTCACAGGGTCACAGATGAGTGAGACTGGGGATTACTTTTTCTCCCAGCAGCCTCCAAAGTGCCTTCCAGTGCGATGAAAGCTAACCAACAGGGAGGAATCTTCCTAGTCAGGACATGATTTCTCCATGTCCTCTGAAAAGGAAAAGGGGAATACTAGGGTTGAAGATTTTTAACTGGGGAAAGAGATGACCATAGGGCAAAAAGAGGGCTGTGAGGAGGAGCAGCAAATACGAAGAAAAGTCCATATAAAACCTATTATAATAGACATATATACACATATGATATATATCCATATCCATACACACACACACACACACACACACACACACACACACACACACACACATATATTTGCAGTGGTTTGAATGAGAATGGTCCCATAGGTTCATATGTTGGATGCCTAGTTCCCTGTTGATGAAACTATTTGGTAAGGATTAAGAAGTGTGGTTTTATTGGAGGAAGTATATCAGATTAGGGCAGGCTTTGAGGTTTCAAAAGCCCATGCCATTTCTAATTAGTTCTCTCCCCTATTCCTCTTTTTCTTTATCTGTCTCCTACTTGAAGATCAAATACACATACACATACACACACACACACACACACACACACACACACACACACACACATGCTGTGTTGAGTATCAAAACCCCTAGGCAAATGTTCTTCCACTGGACTACACCCCCACTCTTTTAGAGATAAACTGTCTTTTGTTGCCCTTTTTTCCATCACAGACGCAACTTTTAATCTCACAAAAAGTTGTTGTCTGATATTTACACTGTTACTCTGATCTTCCTTTGATATTAGAGAATATGGTGCCTTTTAAAATGCTTCCCTTCTGGCTTATATTTAATTTTCTCTAATGTTAGTGTATTTTTAAAATAACTTTTTGGTAAGCACACAAATAAATATTGTTTTATTTTCTTCTGCCTCCCTCTTTTTGCCTCCCTCTTCCCCCTCGCTTTGGTGTTTCAAGACAGGGTTTCTCTGTGTAGCCCTGGCTGTCCTGGAACTCACTCTGTGGACCAGGCTGGCCTCGAACTCAGAAATCCGCCTGCCTCTGCCTCCCGAGCGCTGGGACTAAAGGCGTGCCCACCACCGCCTGGCATCCCTCCCTTTCTTGATGACTTCCACTCTTCCCCTTCTTTCATGATGGCCACACTCTGTCACCTTCTCCTGTTCCCCATTTCCCTCCTTTAAACTTCTTTCTTTCCCTTTATAATTGCCTTTATATTTCTTCTATTTTCATATCCTACATACATTTGTACCTCCAGAGACCCTAGCTGCTTAGATTAAAACAAACAAACAAAACAAACAAACAAACAAACAAAAACCCTTAAGATCTGGGGCTGGAGAGAGCTCAGCAGTTAAGAGCTTTCGCTAACTCTCAGAGGACCCAAATTCAGTTCCTAGCACCCTTTTAGCAGCTCAGAATCATTTGTATCTCCAGCTTCAGAGGAACCAATGTTCTCTTCTGACTCTTGAAGCACCTTGAACACACAGGATGTCCATACGTACATGTAGAGAAAAAAACTCAGATACATAAAATACAATTTTTAAAAACTTAAGAAAAAAGAAAGAAACAAGATTCAAGTTCTGTGACCAAAATATGCTGTGTTTTCAGCAATGGTCTTATCAAATTCTAGGGACATATAAAATCTAGGGCAATAAAAATGGTTCACACTATTTGAGGAGTCTCCAAATACCTCTGATCAGTTACTCAATGTAGTTGTATCCTATGCCTGGCACTGTATTTTTATTTTGGCAAACTACAGGTTCTTGAAGCAGTATTATTTGCTGTGTATGATAGCATCAATTCAACTCATATATGTCTATATACATATATGAGAGAGAAAGATCATATAATAGATGTGTGTGTGTACACACAGAGAGAAGAATTGAGATTCTATGTCCGAGAGAGTAACAGAGGAGTAGTAGCAGGAGCCACATGGCCGTTGGCAAGGAATCAGAGGAACACAACGGAGAGTTCACACAGTGAGACCTGGAAAACAGCTTGCATCTCCAACCATGGCTTCCAGTCCAGAGAGGGGAAGCCATGGCCCCAGGCTAAGCCAGATGGCCTTGGTTAAATAAACCTAACTGCAAAGGACAAGCTCCCAGTTGTGGCACACTTAAATCCAGTGTGGGGACTCAGAACGACAGTTACTCCTCCTCTTGATACTGCAGGCTCTCTCACACAGCAGAGCGCTACAGCCAGCCACCTTGAGGTGGGAGCTTATTGTTTGAGACTGAGTTTCTCTGGGGACTTGAAAACTTGTGGAGACAGCCACAAGTCAGGGAACTTGGGGATACCCAGTCGAAATACTTGGACAGGAACCCCCTGCCTGCATCACATCAGCAGATGGCATAGAAGAGGAAACAGGCAATATGTGTCTTTTCAAATCTGGCTTCATTTTGCTTATTTTTCAAGTTCCTTCCATTTTCCCCATGAATGCTACAATTTCACCACATGTGTGTCCCACTTCCTCTCTCCATTCTTCTCTTAACCCACCCCAGTCTGGTTCCATGTCTTGGCCACTGAGAACACATAGTGCATCAATAAGAGCCGATCCGCATAGGTATCTCTTTAAACACTGGCTTAGGAGCCTTTGGGAGTATTCTCAGGAGAGTCTAGTGGGGTCACGTGGTGCTTAGCCTTTTGGGTTTTTAAGAACACATACATGGACATGCACAGTGGCTGCACGGCTTTAATTTCCGGCAGTGAGTGAAGGTCTTGTCCCTCAGCACTGCTGGCCTTGGTTGCCACTGATTGTCTTGATGGCAGCCATTCTGACCACGATGAGATGGAATATTGAAGTAGTTTTAGAATTTTTTTTTCCCCTTCCTGGTAACTAAAGACACTGAGTACTTTTTTTAAAAAAAAAAAGAAAGAAAGAAAGAAAAAGAAAATGGTTGACTATGTTTATTCCTGTGAGAACATTATTTTCAATTCATTAGTCTACTTGCCGACTAGATGATTTGGATTTGAGTATTTACCTGGGGGAGGGAAGGGGATCTTTATGGTTCTAGGTATTAATTTCCTGTCAAGAGAGATCTTCCTCGGGCTGCAGACACTATCCAGTAGTCATTGTTAGAAACCTCGTACAAGCTTTCCAACACAGAGCAGAAATGTAAAATCATAAAAATGCAAGGTGTTTCATCAATAAGAATGTTAGTGTCCTAAGGGATTAGTGGATACATTGATCTGCTAAAAGAAACAAACAAAGTTACTGCCTATAGCTCCATCTGTCATTTCTCTGTCAGAATTTAATGGGCAGGAAGATCGCCGTGAGTTCTAAATCAGCCTGGATTACATAGCAAGCACCAGGCCAGCCAGGACTACATACAACAATACGTGAATGCACTCTAATGACTGTGTGCATGTATATCCTCAAATCAGGCTTCCTGGATGCGTTCTTCCTACAGCCACAGGTGAAGGCTTTCTCAGCAGCCGTAGCCTTCTGATGGCCACTTCCCCCATTTGTGTTGGTGGTTTCAGAAACGGTCAGACCAACTCCAAGCTTTCTACACAAGTTTCTTGTTCAAAATCTGTGAAGGCAGTGTATCTCTGGGTCCGGGAATCATTTTAGGTCCAAAGGACTTTTCAGGACCTCGATAAACATCATGAGAACCCTGATTCAGGGCTTTCATTCCCATTGCTGCCTGGCAAAAAAACAAAAAACAAAAAACATTTGCATCATAACCCCCCAAATCTATGAAGGCCTAGAGAATTTTGTACCTGGCATTGTTGTGACCATTTGCTTCTCACACAAATCCTGGGAGACAAGAAGTGCTGGGCTGAAGAGATGGTTCAGTAATTAAGAGAGCTTGCTGCTCTTTCAGAGGACCCGAATTCAGCTCCCACCACCCACTTTAAGCAGCTCACAACTGCCTGTAAATAGTTCCCAGGGGATCCAAAGGCTTCTTCTGGCTTCTGAGGGCAGCCTTCTGTAATATCACACACACACACACACACACACACACACACACAATTAAGTATTTTTATAGATAGAGAAGATGAAGCATAGAAAAGTAAATAAATCTGAATCAATGGATGGTATAAGGAAACTAATCGATATGAACCATATATGTTAGCACTGAGGTACGTAAGAACTGATTCAGGGTACCACACTACTTTTGGAGTGGAATCTGCCCTGGGAAGACCCTATACTCATATTCCTGTATACTCAAAGATGAACTTTCTGATTTCCAGAACCTACTTCCTACATCAATGTGCAGGCCGTGTCTGAGCCTGAGCCTATAGTATTTGATTTCCTTGAACTAGTTTCCTCTCAGTCACTGATCATATCAGAAAATATCTCTTATTCTACAAAGTACTATTTTGAAACTTTGAAGATAATCCTGGCTCTTTTTCTCACAGTTCTCTACACTTCTCTACTGAAGAAATTTAATCCAGCAATATGGCTGCTCTGGGAAGTGATCACACCCAAAGACCTTCTAGGTCTATAGAATCTAACCAGAATGCAGACACACTCTGGATTATAGGATGATCTGGCTGAATACAGATGTACCCTTAGTACACACCTTTAACTCCTAACAATGAAGGTAAAGTTAGTTTATAGAAGAAAGCAGCCATTTTTGAAAGTTATGTCTAGTTGAAGGGCAGACAAAGTAACAAATCAGAGAATGATTTGATATGATGAGTCAAAGAGAGGATATGCCTAACTCTCAGGAGAACAGACAGGAAAGAGAGTCTACTTAAGAGAGCAACAAGGGGGAGGGAGCAGTAAGAAAGACTTTGTTTTACAGAGACAAGTTAACAAGTGCACACAGAGGGGGCCAGAGAATGAGAATGAGCCAGAAGACTAGAACAGATCGCTGGAGTTAGTTTGGGCTAGAACAGCTGAGTTGAATTACCCAGCCAGAGTTCAGAAAGAGTTGGAAAGGGTGAGTTAATTCAGCAATAAGTTTCTGATGTGACAATTCCATCTGGCAAACAAAAGTTACTTTTACTAAAACCTTTAAGAATTGATATAAAGCTGGGCGGTGGTGGCGCACGCCTTCAATCCCAGCACTTGGGAGGCAGAGGCAGGTGGACTTCTGAATTCGAGGCCAGCCTGATCTACAGAGTGAGTTCCAGGACAGCCAGGGCTACACAGAGAAACCCTGTCTCGGAAAAAAACAAACAAAAATAAATAAATAAATAAATAAATAAATAAATAAATAAATAAAAATAAATACTGATACTAATGTCTTGAGTCTATTTCAAATTACGGGTGACATCTGTATGGTAGTAAAACCTTCAGAGCCTCTAAAACACAGAAATAGAGGTATTAACTTCCTACTGAAAATTACTTCAGAGCATAACAGCCCCAGTTCCACCCACCCTTTCACCCATGTATAGTCCTCCCTACAGAAAGAGAAAACTTCACGTGCCCATGTGGCCTGTGTTTAGGTTGTCATCATACAAGGAATAATCTTTTGAGGGCAAACCTTCGAGAGACAGCTGTTGCTCTATGGGAAAGTTCCATGTAACGACTTCAGTACTCAGTGTTTCTGATATCAGAAGAGAGATATCTGATGTCATCACAAAACCTATTCTTGGTGCCCCACACTTATTATTATTATTATTATTATTGTCATTATTGTCATTATTATCATTATCATTATGGAAGTGCCTCCTTTTTTGTGATAATGGGAGCAGCAAAGTTAAGGCTCTGAGGAAAGTGAAGACACTTTAAATGCTCTTTTCAGAAGAAATGCTGAACTGGGTGTGGTGGTACACTCCTTTAATCCTAGCACTTGGGAGGCAGAAGCAGGGGGATCTCTGTGAGTTCGAGACCAGCCTGGTCTACAAAGGACAGCTAGGGCTCTGTTACACAGAGAAACTCTGTCTTGAAAACACACACACACACACACACACACACACATTGCTTACTCCCAGAAATGTTTTGAGAGGACCATGAGATTTTAGAGCAGTCAGTCAAGTTCTGTCCTTCCAGGAGCCTGTTCCCAAAGACAGGACAGGTAGATGTTTATCCTAATGCTCAATTGTCAATGATAAGATCATAAGACACATAAAGAAATGGGAAGAAATGGCCCATTCAGAGGACCAAAATCAAGCTCTGGAAAACCAACCCTGAAGAGACCCAGATCCTTGGATTACTGTAGATGTCAGTAAGCTAAAGGACTGCACAAAAACCTAAATGCAACTAGAAAAATGGCCTGCAACTAAATGAGAAACCAGATTTTTTTTTTTGCTTTAAATACACATAGTGACCCCCAAACTCTGTGTAGAAGGCTTGGTCCCTAGGATGCTGCCTCACTGAGTGGTGGAATCCTGAGAAGCCAGACCTCTGCAGTCAGGTGCTTAGGTCATGGGAAGCTGTGCCTTTAAAGGGCTCATGCTATTGATGCCCGTGGAGCCTGCAGGGATGTGAGCGGTTTGCTACAAAGTCAGTTTCCTGACTAGGCATAAAGGAGTCTTGTTGGAATAGCATGGAGCCCTAAAAATGACTGCCGAAAGCCCAGCTAGATGAGTAAACGAGTTTATCAAGGGTTACTCACAAAGTAGTGAGCAACTGCAGGGTCGGGAAAAGAGGACTGTACTCATCCAGTCACCACCACTCGGCCCACCTACCGAAAGCCTGTTTGGCAAGGCTGTCTGCTGCAGAATGAATGCAAATCTAGGCATAGGGCGCCACCTATTGCTAACACACCAGCAGCCACTAGGCTCACCAAACTCAGGAAGTGAGCAGCCCATCCTTGCTCAGAGTCAGAGCACCGAGAATGGTCTTGTTTTGCTGCAGTTTGGCACGACTAATGGCGAACTCGGGACTCTTAGCAAGAAGGACTTATTCTGGCTATGCTTTGGGGAAGTCTCATCATTTACCTTTGCTCTGATATTGGTCCCTAGTGATGCTGTCTGGCACCCACAACAGGAGACCCAAAGTGAAGGTGCTTCTTCATTCCAGACTGAAGCTTACAGAAACATAAGGTAAATTATCTATTTCTCTAAGCAGTGTCAAGCCTTTCATTGTAAGAGAAAGCCAACTAACATATGAACACAGGCAAGGATAAATATTATGAATAAAGAAATGAGGTGTAGTCTCTTGCTGCAGCAACGCGAGTGGGAGCACCTGGAGCGCGAGCTCGGAACGAGAATCCACGAGTTGTAAGAAAATGGCAGACAAGCCGGACATGGAGGAAATCGCCAGCTTTGATAAGGCCAAGCTGAAGAAAACCGAGACGCAGGAGAAGAACACCCTGCCGACCAAAGAGACCATTGAACAGGAAAAGAGGAGTGAAATCTCCTAAAAGCCTAGGGAGATTTCCCCACCCCACCTCACCCCACCCCGTCATCTCCAAGACCCCTTGTGATGTGGAGGAAGAGCCACCTGCAAGATGGACGCGAGCCACAAGCTGCACTGTGAACCCGGGCACTCCGAGCCGATGCCACCGGCCTGCGGGTCTCTGAAGGGGACCCCTCCACTAATCGGACTACCAAATTTCACCAGTTTGCCCTGGGATATTATAGAAAAGTATGTGTATGATTGATGAAAATAAAACACACCTCGTGGCAAAAAAAAAAAAAGAAAGAAATGAGGTGTAAATTACTGTGCTGAAAAATTCAATTACCAGGTTAAAAATTAACTAGATGGTTCTTGTACTAATCTAGTTTGCATTGCTATAGCAAAATAAGCAAATCTGGGTGCTTACAAAGAAAGGAGTTTGTTTACCTCACAATTTGAGAGGATGGAAGCTCAAACAGCATGAAAAAGCTCCAGTGAGGGACCCCCTGACTGCAACACCACACAGCAGATGGCATCATCCAGGAAGGATAAAGAAACAGGAAACAGTAGACTCTGAAACAGGAAGTCAGTGTGCAAAGAAGGGCCTTTGATGACTCTTGCTGAGTCCCATCTCATAAAAGTCCCGCTGCCTCTTCCACATCGTATCCAAGACAGAATTGAAGTGGAAATCTCTGGTTACTTTAGACTCAGTTGTGTCATGCGATGTTTTTCTGAAAACTGTCTTATGAGAGGATGCTTTGCTGAAAACAGACAGGTGGTGTTTTTCTGGAAGCTGCAGGGGATGGGGGGGTTGCGGCGGGGAGGGAAGGCACATGATGTCTGACTAGAGTGGATACTTGAGAGGACATGTGATGCTTGGAAAGGATATAAGTCTAACCCAACAGACATTGGACAATGCAGTGGCATTGGTTCACCTTGCTTTTCTTTGCTGGTCTTTGTTGGGCTTGGCTGACACTGGTCTTCACTGACAACACTGTATAGTATCAGTTCACCTTGTGGTCTTTGATGATCATTGTTTGTTGTGACTTTGTAGGAAAAAAAAAAAAGGTGCTAAATGACTTCTTGAGATAATTCCGGCAGCTTCTTGCTGCTTCTGCAGACTCAGGACAATTGGAAGAGCCTCTAGCTTTCTTCTGGATCAAACTGCCATTGCTGATTTGTGTGAACTGAACTGCTGATATCATGACAACAAATATTGGAATTGACCCAAAGAACTATTTCTAAACAAGTCCACTTCCCCCATGTCCTAATAACCTTTCTTTTCCATTACCTCTGGTGGGTGGTGGGCTAAAACAGGGGTTGAAGCATTTAAGAACCCTTATTAAAGTAGGTTTTCTAAGCCTACACAGAACCCCAGCACACTTACCTTTCAAAGGACAATCCATACCAAAGTCAGAGCGTTCTTTCTCTGGCCCCTCAGGTTCATCTCTCAATGCAAATATGTTTATTTCACTGTCTTAGACCCAACGCTTTGAAGAACTACTCAAGGATCCCCATCCAAAATTTTGTCTGAGACATGATGCAAACTCAGATGTGAGTGGTTGTAAAATAAAAACCAAATACCTGCCTCTACGATTCAGGGGTGGGGCAGAGATAGGATGAACATTCATGTCTCAAAGGGGAGAAACAGGGAGGGAAAAGGGAAAAGACTGTCCAGAGCAAGACAGAAACCCAGAAGGAAAGCATTAAAATTTAAGCCCAAATTAAAATTTAAGCCTGTGCTCTGTGTACATTGGAATGGAAGAGACCCCATGCCTTAGGTAATGACATTCTAAGCTCTTGCTGCTTACACTGTTGCTCTCTTTGACCAAATTCTGACATTGGTGGCTTTCCCAAGTACATGCTGCTGGCCATTCTGCCTTTCTGGGATATCCAAACATGGTCCATCCTTATAGCTTCACTCAGCATTGAGAGGTCTCTGCAGGAATTCTGATCATAAAGCACACTTCTGTCTGACCATCTAGTCTTTGGGTTGAAACCTCAGGGGAAGCCACCACGAACCCACAGCTCTTGCATTCTGTACACCAAGAAGACCCTCACCATATGCCTGCATGTCAGCTGCCAGTGTGAGCCAGCCTTGAACAATGGTCAGAATGGCCACAGAGCCCTTTCCCACTGAAGACAGAGGGATAGGTTCCAAGGCAGATCAAAGGAGAGTTCTAGGGCCGGCTTTGAAACAATTCCAGCCTACCAGAGCTCCAGGCCTGTCATGGAAGCAGTAGCCTCAGAGATTCTATGATACTCTCAGATCTCCTTCCTGCTGTCCTGGTGCCCTTTGTCTATGCCAGTCTCCTTAGAAGACGGGCACTCTGCCATGCTGCTCTGTTTTCTGACACACACTTTTCTGTTTTTCTTGGCGAGGCTGAGCTTTTTCCAAAGCTTTTTGCTATGCTTCCCTTTGCTCTCAAATCATGTTTAATCCAGCCAAAACCATCCACAGCCCATTGCATAATGTTGTTTTGGAATTTCTGCCAGCAGAAACTTTAGTCCACCACTTCAGTTCAGACTTCTATGGAAGAGTAAGGGCACAAATCACTATTTCTCTGTGGTGGTATAACAAGAGAGCCATTTTCTTCAAATAAAATTCATATTCCTAATAGCATTCATATTTCCGAGACCAGTTTCTTAGACCTCCCTGGAGTTACCTGCAAGGACTCTGCATTGTAAAAGTCTCAGTCTTTTCTCCTTTTCTCCACCACACTCCTCTAACATTTCCCAGCTGCCAATTACAAAACCAATTACAGAGAGAACATTGAGGAACCAGGGAGCAGTTAAGGACCAAAGAACACAAGGAATCAGGGAATAGTGTGGAAGAAGAGAATGCTGAGTAAGCAGGTCTCTGACTCCAAGAGGCCCAGAGAGCCCCAAGAAGACCGAGGTTGCATAGAACAATGGCTCCCAATCTCTCCTCTGGTACACACTACCACATGGAACCCAGCAGAGTCAGATGAATCTCACAGAATGTCACCTTTCAACCCACCTGGGTCAGCAACTCAGCTCATAAGTAATTTTTTTTGTCTCTTATTTTATTTGTCTTCTACTTGTTCATGTGTGTCTCACCGTGGTTTGACTTTTGTTTGTCTATTGCTCAGTTGAGTTTTGTGTTTTTCCACTCAGTGCTCCGTAGGGTATTATTTACTATTCTCTTTAGCCATACCTCCCTCATATATCCCCCCCTTCCTATGCCTTTTTATCTTTCTTTTAGCCTCATCTCCTCCTCCTTTTGTTTCTTAAACATAACCTTCCACAGCTCCAAATCTCTAAGATCTGTAGACTCGAACAGCATCCTACCTCTCCCCTTAGCTACTTCTCCTATCTTAATTTTTAATTTTTTCCACAAGGTTATCTAATGGTTAATCCTTAACCTTACCCACTTCATTGCTAATCCTATTAACTAAAATCCAAGTATACTTCATACCATCCTTCTTTTTTTACTCTTCTACATTATTTTAAATTTTTACTATTTTAAATGTGTGTGTGTGTGTGTGTGTGTGTGCACACATGCAGGCGCGCGGGCGCGTGCGCGCACGTGCGTACACACACACACACACACACACACACACACACACTCACAAAGGCCAAATACCCCTGGAACTTCAGTTACCAGCAATTGTGAACCACCTGATAGAGGTGCTAGGAATCAAATTCAGGTCCTCTGTAAGAGCAATACATGCTCTTCATCACCAAGGCATCTCCTCTCTAGCTTTCTCCAACAGCCTTTGAGAACCAAGGGGCTGCTGTTATTAATTGGTTAGTACTCCAGGTGCTCAGTGGTAGTGTCAGATAACTGTGGTTGCTGTCTCAGTTAAAATTCTACTCGTTACTATAGACTTAGAGCAGGCATTACTACAGACTCAGGGCTCTGGATCTGAGCAATTATCTCCTGAACTACACACTCAACACTACTACATCCAAGTACCTCATGAACACTATAAATATTTCCACAGAAGGATTGTAACTGATAAAAACTTAGGCTATCCTAGCACATATTGGACTTCATGAACTAGGAGGAAAAAAAGAGAGAAGACAGGAAGTTAAATGGGTAGGAACTAGGGGAAGGGAATCTAGGAGGAGCCCAGCAGGAGTGACTATGATCAAACATGAACAAAATTCTCAAAGAATTACTAAAGATTTGTTTTTAAAACATCTCAAAATAAAAACAAGCCAAGCAAAGAAGTAACACGAGATGTGTAAATTCCAGTGAAATAATATAATAGAAATGAAAAAACAAGAGAGCATATTCCTTCAAAAACTATTAATCCTATAGCAGTAGCTCCTAATGGGAGTGAATTGGAGATACATGGATTCCCAGTTTTCTGAGAAACAGCCATATTGATTTTCAAAGTGGCTGTACAAGTTTGCACTCCTACCAGCAATGGAGGAGTGTTTCCCCTTGCTCCACATCCTCACCAGCATCTGCTGTCACTTGTGGTTTTGATTTGCATTTCCCAGATGACTAAGGATGCTGAATATTTCTTTAGTCTTTCTGGGCCATATGAGATTCCTCTGTTGAGAATTTATGTTTAGATTTGTACTATATTTTTAAGATTGGATTATTTGATTTGTTGATATCTAGTTTCATGAATTCTTCCTATGTTTTGGATATTAGCCCTCTGTCAGATGTAGAGTTGATTCCTGGTATTTTCTTGATTTTATAGTGATTTTTTTGTTTGTTTGTTTGCTTCCTCTTATACTTAGCCATTACTCCAACATAATTTATTCTTTCCTGAGGCCTCATAGATTTGTTTTTCTCTTTAGTTTAATTTGTAGGATTACTTCAAGGATTGTCCGAGGCGCTAGCTTAAAGGACATGCATCCCTTTAGTCTATTTTGTCACGGAAAGTTCAGATTTTTCATGTGTGCTGTTAATTTGCTAGAATGAGATCTCTCCATTTTCTTTACGAATGGCACTTAGTGTTATGAACTTTCCTCTTAGTACAGCTTTCATATGTCCCATAACTTGTCTGTTCATTTTCATTAAATCCTAAAAACGTTTAGAGCCTTAGTTTTGTACAGGATGAAAGATCTATTTGCATTCTTCTACATGCCAACATCCAGTTAGACCGGCATCATTTGTTAAAAATGCTTTTTGTTTTCCATTGAATAGTTTTGGCTTCTTTATCAAAAATCAGGTGTCCATAGGTGTGTGGATTTACATCTGGCCTTTGATTTGATTCCATTGACCAACCTACCTGTTTTTATGCTAATACCATGCAGTTGTGTTACTTTAGCTCTGTAATAAAGCTTGAAACCAGGAATCGTGACACCTCTGGAAATTTTTGTTGTGCAAGATTGTTTTAGCTATCCTGGGTTTTTCATTTTTCCATATAAAGTTGAGTATTGTTCTTTCAAGGTCTGTAAGAGTTGTGTTGGAATTTTGATGGGGATTGCCTTGAATCTGTAGGTTGCTTTACGGCCATTCTTACTGTTTTCATTCTACTGATCCACAAGCCTGGGAGATTGTTCCATCTTCTGAGATCTTATTCATTTTTTTTTTTTTTTTGTTTTAAAAGTCTTGAATTTCTTGTCATACAGGTCTTTTACTTGTTTGGTTAAAGTTACCCCAAGATATTTTATAAAGTTACCCCAAAATTATTTGTGGTTGTTGTAAATGGCATTGTTTCCTTGATTTCCTTCTCAACCCATTTGTCATTTGTATATAAGCACACTGTAGCTGTCTTCAGATGCACCAGAAGAGGGCATCAGATTCCATTACAGATGGTTGTGAGCCACCATGTGGTTGCTAGGAATTGAACTCAGGACCTCTGGAAGAGCAGTCAGTGCTCTTAACCGCTGAGCCATCTCTCCAGCCATTTGTATATAAGATGGCTACTGATTTTTTTTTTTCAGTTAATCTCATATCCAACCACTTTGTTGAAGGTCCTTACTAGCTATAGTTCTCTGATAGAATTTTGGGGATTGCTAATGTATCCTACCACATCATATGAAAACAATGATACTTTGACTTCTTTCTTTCCACTTTGTATCCCTTTGTTTTCCTTTAATTGTCTTACTCCAAATAGAACTTCAAGTATGATACTGAATAGATGTGGAAAGAGTGGACAGCCACGTCTTGTTCCTGATTTTAGTGGAATTGTTTTTGAGTTTCTCTCCGTTTGATGCTAGCTATTGGCTTGCTCTTATTTGCCTTTATATTTTATTGTTATTTTATTTTATTTGTTTTGTTTTGTTTTGTTTTTTGAGACAGGGTTTCTCTGTGTAGCCTTGGCTGTCCTGGAACTCACTCTGTAGACCAGGCTAGCCTCAAACTTAGAAATCTGCCTGCCCCTGCCTCCCAAGTGCTGGGATTAAAGGCGTGCGCCACCACCGCCTGGTTATTTGCCTTTATTATATTTAGTTATGTCCTTTATATCCCCAATCTAAGACTTTTATCATGAAGGGATGGATGTTAGATTTTGTCAGACATTTTCAGCATCTAATTAGATGATCAGGTGGTTTACTTTCTTTCAGTTTGTTTATATGGTGGATTACACTGACAGATCTTTGTATGTTGACCTACCCCTGCACTTTTGGAATGGAGCCTACTTGATCATGGTACATGATCTTTTTAATGTGTTCTTGGATTTGGTTTTTGAGTATTTTTGTATTGATATGATGCATGAGGGAATCTGGTATGCAATTCCCTTTATTATTGAGTTTTTGTATAATTTAGGTGTAAGGGTAACTGTGATCTCATAAAATGAATTCAATGTTTCTTCCATTTCTATTTTGTGAAGTAACTTGAGGAATATTGGCATTAGCTCTTCTTTGAAAGTATAGCAGAATTCTGTGATAAAACTGTCTGGCCCTGGGTTTTTATTCATTAGGATACTTTTTAATGACTATTTATATTTCCTTTGGGGTTATATTTAAATTGTTTATCTGATCTTGATTTAACTTTGGTAAATGGTATCTTTTGAGAAGATAATCCATTTCTTTTAAATGTTTGTTAGTTAAATGATTATTATATTATATAATTTAATTAGTACTGGAAATTAATACGGCAGCAATTACACCTTAACCAACTTTTTCCCAAAGAACCACACAGAGACCTTTTAATATTTCAAAGCCTTAGGTCTTCACCAAACAGACTATTAACTAGCTCGTGTAAGTTAACCTGACCACCTCGCTCCATCCAGACATGTGGCTAGCTATATATTCCAGGATCACAGTCACATCCATCTCCTCTGATATCTCCTACCCATCAGATTTTTATGAAAGCCAGTCAAAGAATGCCTTAGGTATGAAAGACACAATTTCACACAGTGTACCCCCAACAGATTTAGAGGAGCACAGGTTTTGAAGTATGAGCTAACCCCCAACTTGGTGTCTGTTGTTATGTACCCCCTTTC
>JADRCD010228053.1:23467-52066 GCA_019843815.1 Montemys delectorum | reverse complement strand
CAAAACTTTCAAACATCTGTTCATAGTCCAGTTGAGACTAGGGGGAAAAGCAAAAATTACTTCTAAGAAACTCTGCCTACTTTTCTTTTGTAAACTAAACTGCAGGGACGATAATTTAGTTGTCAAAAGTGTGTTTCTAGTAGTTACTCAGAGCCAGGGCATGCAATGAATCCTTAAGTTTTGTTCTGAATATAGTAGAAGCGATATATCACTACCATTTTTAAACTTTAATATATCTGCTTTTTAATGGAATAAAGTCATTTTATAGTATGTTAGACTGAGCTCCAGGTAGATTTTCTTTTTTCAAAATTCAGACACTGATGTCCCACCTTGTTATAGAAGTGACCAAGAATGGAAAAATTAAATTGCTAGGAGCAACTCAACAGCAGTTACCCTCCAACCTTGATGAAATATCTTCTGCTATTGAAAAAGGCTAGTCCAGTTTTAGTATATGGTCCAAAAGGCAAAGCAAGCTAATAGTACCATTTCACATTTATAAATTCTCAAAGCATTATGCCAATATATTTCTTCCTGTCCCTAAGCCCTCCCCAACGAAGGAGCTTCTGGAAATCTTGCTCCTTATTCTAACATTTCCTCATAGTTCTTGTTCTTTCAAACAGTGAAGAGCCCTCAAGGCTGAAAGTATAGATATGTTCCTCGGGATGGTACGAGTCCATTGTTAAATGGAAGATTTCTGCATTTGGAGTAATTCATGTTACAGGAAGAGGGTTTAAACTCTAAGAGTATCTATAAAGGCAACATGATTTTATAGTCAGCATCGAATAAGAAAAGTGTTATCAATTATACTCCAAAGATAGAGATACCTTTCCTAATTCGAGATGATAATGTACAAGATTTTTGAATTGTTATTCAATAGGAAAGTGAAGATCATTTAAATTGAGTTTCTCTTGGACTGCATTATTTGCTAACATTTAATTTGTTATGTGTCATGATTTACTGAGATAAAATTTATTTTGAACATTAACTTGAGCTTTCAGAATGCTTTTCAGATAGATCTGCTCTTACTCTGGTCTACTAATTTGATGGATGAGAACTTTAGCAATCATATTTGGGGACTAGAAAAGAAAATGATTTAGTTTTTTAAGGTGACGGAGATCATAACCAGAACTTTGTGCGTGCAATGTAAGTGTTTTACCACTGAGCTACTTCCAGTCCTTATAAACAAACTTTCGGCTATCACAATTTACTATCTAATAAATGTAACTAAGCCACATAATTAAAAGGTTTAAAACAGAAATGACATTGAAATTAGCCAAAGGCAGATGGGTTACCTTCGTGTGATCAAGTTGAGGCAGGGAGAATGCAGCTCTACATTCCAGGAAAGGTACAAACAGCAAAAGAAGCCCATGAGGAGTTTGAAAGAACCTTAGAAAGTCTTCACCAAGAAAACCATTCCATCTGTGCTCCTTTTTTTCATGATAAGCATGTAATTTGTTTGTTTGTTTGTTTGTTTTATTCTTTAATCCTTTTTACAGTCCAGACTTCATCCCTTTCCTGTTCTGTCCTCCACCTGCTCCCTGTGCCATAACTCCTCTCCTCCTCCCCTCCCACCACCACATCTCCAAGAGGATGTTCCCACCCCATCCCTACACCACCAAACCTCCCCATTTCCTGGGGCCTCAAGTCTCTCAAGCGTTAGGTGCATTTTTTCACACTTAGGCTAGACCAGGCAGTCCTCTGCTGTATATGTATCAGAGGGCTCATATCAGCTGGTGTATGCTGCCTGGTTGGTGGCTCAGTGTCTGAGAGATCTCAGGGGTCCAGATTAATTGAGAGTACTGGTCTTCTCACGGGGCCACCCTCCTCTTCTGCTTCTTGTAGCTTTTCCGCAGTTCAACCACAAGGGTCCCCAGCTTCCATCCATTGGTTAGGTGCTAGTGTCTACATCTGACTCTTTCAGCTGCTTGTTGGGTCTCTCAGAGGGCAGCTGTGCTAGACTCCTGCCTGCAAGTGCAGCAGAGCATCAGTAACAGTCTCATGGCACAAGGCTTCCCCTTAAACTGGGTCCCAATTTGAAGAGATGGCTCAGGGGCTAAGAGCACTGACTGCTCTTCAAGAAGTCCCAGCAACCACATGGTGGCTCACAACCATCTCTGTTCTTCTGTGACTCTGTCATCTTTAATGATGACAGTGCACCATCTTCATCCTCATCTTCAATCTCTTTTCATTCGTAATAGGGTATCTGGTGAGTTGTTACAACATTTACGAACACCGGTTCTGAGGAACAACTAAGGAAATTTCATCCCTTTGGACAGAGATCTGCTTTATATTTGTTTTTGTTATAGCCCATCAGTTTGATCGTTTGTGGATTGTCAAAGTTGTCTACACAGTTCTAGGCCTGCTCTGCATTGCTCTCTGCCTTCTCAAAGACAAATCAACTTTCTAGATGGATCGTCAATGTGGAGCTTTATGTGGCTTGGAGAAAAGCTATCTCCCTGCTCCAGTTTGAGCATAAAGTTGGCCCCTATTGTATGAAGCCAATGAGCTAATCTTTTATTCAATTCTCACTTGCCTTGGGGCAGTTCTGTCTAACCTCTGCTGTCCATCCTCTGTGACTTATGTTATCACTGTTATGCAATTCAACTTTCCCCGATTTAATTGTGTGTCAGTTCAGACTATTTTCCATGTGGCCACCCCTTTTTAATTTCTTCAACTTGGAGCACAGTTTTATTACTGAACCTTAGGCTTTCTTATGATGATAGACTCTAGGTTGAGAAAAGCTACAATTATATTCCCACAATCAGATCTGATTTTTTTTTTTGTCTTTTAATAAGATCAGATCGCAGTATGTAATTTAAGATTACACAATCTTCTGTTCTTTCCATTATAAAATTTAAAATAATTATGTTAGTTCATTTTAATATTTCAAAAAATCTTGGAGGTTACTTGGCTTATGCAAGAGATGCATGCAAGATTTCATTCATTCATACGTGAGAAAGCTTTATCATGCAACAAATAAATGGACCCAGCACTCTAAAATCCATCATTCTGTTCTTCAGCTGGTATTTATAAGGCATGCATCACCCTATAAACGTACTATAGAGTTTACCTTGTATATTCATTATATGTGTTTTCATCTACCATGCATAAATATAGATTTGCTAGAACACATTAGACTCCTATACTCACTGGTATGTACTTAGCTTCTGGGAAGAGTTGATGCACACTAGACATTTACAGAATGTATAAATGACTAAAGTACTCAAGACAAGTTTTCAGTGTGAACAGGGCCAATTCCTGGTACACTTAGAGGTGATCGGGAGCACTGTAGCCCTTTGTTACCTCTAGCTACCCTCCCCATGCAGTGTGCTTCTGGAAGACAACCAAATGGATCATTGACAACTGCGATGATCCTTAGAACAAGTAAGAGCTGCACATGCTGCAAAATGTCTAGGTGGTTCGGATCCACTACATGGGAGGAAAAATAATAACCACACAGCAATCCTGTTCAATTAGATCAATATTAACCATATAGTAAAAAGTTCTTTCATTGTTAAAGCTCCCTGTTCAAAATAGTTTGAGTGTATAATAGCTTAACTTTTGGATCCTATTAGTAATCATGATATCCTGAATTTTCCAAGTGTGTTTACAATTTTAATTGAGAATTTAGACTCTGTGAAAGTAAGGAATAATTATTACAACTGTTTTCCCTGAAAGATATGTTTTATATGTAGAGAGATAAAGTATAAAAATGCTAGATATTGCAACCTTTAAGTTTTCAAGTCACATTATTCCTTCTAGATGATGCTATTTAAATTTAACCTCAAGAAATTTTATTTACTATTGTGAATAGGCAGTTTAAGCCATACTGTAGTATCAGTAAGTAGCCTAAGGTTGAAATGAATTATACATGTAATGACAAATCATTGTTAATATCAAGTAAACAATTGGGTTACTTTTTCTATGAGTCTCTTTGCTAAATATGTGACTTAACATAAAATACAACCACTGAAAATATTAAAGAGCTGCAACACTTACAGACTATAAGAAAACTCAATAATTTAGTATAATGTTAAATTACTTGTAACTAAATGGTTTACTAAAGGGCCAGATAACAGATATTTTAGAGTTTGTGACTCATAGTCATTGTTACAACCTGTACAATTGTAGAAAGAAAGGGACTGTGTACAAACTGTGTGCCAATGGGCATAGTTATGTTCCAGGAATACTTTATTTATAAAAATAGGGTAGCAGCTGCCATGTTATTTGAATGATGATCTAAATCTTAGCTATACAAAATGTGGTTCAGGGAGGATGGAGAAATTGTTGTAATTATAAAAATATCCTTCCCTGCAAACATGTAGAGGCAGAATCGGCATTTCAACAAGACCACAGGTGGCCTCTGCTAAGGAGTCACAAACTGAGAAGTACCACCCTGCATCAAGTATGTCTCAGGTTGCTGAGGATAGAAAGGAATCAGGAGCTGTCAGAGAGAAACTGCCCTCCAGAACCTTAAGTGGGCACTCTGTTAGAGACAAGACAGTTTACACCTCCACATGCCCCATACATTGATAATCAGTCGTGGAAAGTTTTGATGGGTATGACAGCAGGCCTGCTAAAGGCAGGCTCTTTAACCCACTGAGCTGTCTGCTGGCCCCTAAATGAACTTTAATCAATAAAACCATTCCAAATTTTATGTCCCAAATACACCTTTAGCATTTTACTATGATATTTTTCATTCATAAAGAAGAAAACCCTTAAAATCATAAGAATAACATACACCCGTATATCCATCAAAATTCACATTATATCTGTCAAAGCATTGAAAGGGGAAAGTGTTTTCGGCTTAGCTGGAGCAGTGCGAGTTTGCTCCAAGTTATATGCTGCTCTTTTTGTAAACAAAACACAAGTTACCTTAAAGGTGTTGGGCACATTTTACTTGGAGACTTCAATAGTCAAGATCCAGTGCCTCTCTAACCTTTCATTGCTATCTGACATAACAGAGGCGTTCAGATAGCTGGCATATTTCATAGACTGTGTTGTATACTTTCATGTTGTTTGTTTGTTTGTTTATTAGACTTGCCTTATTAGACTAGACTCTGGCACACCAAAGTTGAGGTTCTGAATAGCTTCTCTGCAAGTTTCATTAGGATGATGTTAATTTCATCTTAACATTAATTTTGAAAGAGGGCAATTCATATTATATCATCCCTACTTTCTTTGCCTACTATGCTAACAAATGATAATAACACAGAAGGGGCTACTCAGCATTAAATGACTTTAATAGTTGATTTTGCAAGCACCTATGGGATTCACAGCATACTCATTCAAGTTTCATATTTTGCAAAAACTATCACTACAACCAAAGTTACTCATACAGAATTTGCTCACAGGTAGTTTGTAGCACAAGACCAGTAATTAAAAGAAAAATAAATCCATAAAATTTTTAAGTAAAACAAAATTAATATTAATACAAAGTATTTTACAATGCACAAATACCAAAATTTGAGTAAATAGAATTTTAATATGTTAATAAGTGTTTTCATATTTCAAGCTATACCCTTGAGTGGTAGCATTTGTCACTATTGCTAGCACTCTAAGCATCCTCATCTCACCAGCCTCCTTCGCCTTAATACTGCAATGGTTTTAAACCAGATGCAGGTTTTCATGGCCAAAGCAAAGGACTGTCAACATCAGACAATGTCTACTTGGTCAGGAGCTCCAGAGCAGATGCTACAAGTGTGACACTGCTTATTGTTTTAGTATGTGGGAACAGAAAGACTCATTAGCAAACCTTAGAAGAGAACAACATGTCAGATAAGGAAAGTGCTAGGTTAATACCCAATTTACATAGATTCCAATCTGAGAGTCATTCACAGGACTCAAACTCAAAACTTATTGATTAAAAAAAACAAATGAAATTGGGTAGAATAGATATTTCTGACAGTACACATGAACACTCAGCACAACAGAACTGAAATGTATTACTTTCCTGATGGGATTCTAAGAAGGACATAAGTTTAATACTAGAGGTTACTCAGAAACAAAAGTGAGTAAGAAACTGTTACTGTTAGGGTGGATACATGTAGCCCAGAAAGAACATGTTTCCTTAAATCAAGAGGCAATGAAGAAAGTTTTATAAACAAACTGAAATGGAGTTCTAATATTTCCAAAAGACTTTTCAGTTATGAGAACTTATTTAACCCATTTCAGAATCTGTAATTTCTCATTTGACAGAACAAACAAACAGTTAGTATTGCTTTTGTACAGTTATTCAAAAGTACACATGTGACTTTCTCCAGGGATAACACGATTCAAAATTGAAGAGTCAGAGAAATAGGAACCCCAGAGGTCATCTAGTGCAAAGAAAGAACCATGGTACAGATGCTAATTTAAGCTCCCATGGACTCAGCTCTGTACTCCTGGGGGGCTCCCTGTAGCCCCATCATGGAGGTAAAGAGCAAGAGACTTGGGAAATCCTCACAGCTACAGCTTCCTCTGGATTAGGCTAAAAAGAAATCTCTCTCTCTGTCTCTCTCTGTCTCTCTGTCTCTCTGTCTCTCTGTCTCTCTCTCCTTCATACATATATATTGTGAATAAGACTGCAACCAAAACCAGGGTAACTTAAGTAGACTTTTATCAGGGAATGATAATATATATATATATATATATATATATATATATATATATAGAGAGAGAGAGAGAGAGAGAGAGAGAGAGACAGAGACAGAGACAGAGAGACAGAGACAGAGACAGAGAGACAGAGAGATTTCTTTTTAGCCTAGTCCAGATGTTTCCGAGACTGCACTGGAGTGACTCATTCACAGAGCTGTAAATCATACTAACCAATATGTTCTATGTGCTTTCAGAATGAATTATTTAATTATCTGCAGTGCACCTTTCAGGAACATAATTTACTAATTGTGAAGGTTACTGACAGCTCCTTTATCTGCATGCTCATAATTCAAATGAATGAGGTGATTGCATATGTCTCAAAGGTAGTTTGTCCTGTGGCTGCCCCTTGAAGCCTCTATTAGTTTGTATTTTTTTTTTCAAACTGAAACAGTAGTATCAACACATAAAGGCTTCAAAGCATATGATCAGAAGTCTCAGCTTGATTTTCTTGAGTAACAAAATTGCTGTTGAATTGCTAAAAGTTTTAACATCCTAAACTCCATCATTTATTTTGTTTTAGCATTCCGTGGAAACCATAAATTGCAATAAGTTGCCAGCAATTTATTTAGCCTTAAAATGCTTGAAATGTTCCATCTCCTATGATTGTTTGATGTTAATTGCCCTCAAAAATGATCTCAGTAGAACAGGCAAGGGAATGCTTATCTGGCAGTTCACTGGCAGCATTAAGGATTTTAATAGTGCTAGATAAACACAACAGGCAATTATTGAATGTGGCTACACATTGGGAAATAAAAACAAGAGATTGGAAAATATATTCTGCTGTTCTTTTCTCTTTATCTTATTGTATAATTTGTGTCCTTTAAAAGATTAATAGAGGTTTCTTGAAATGTTCTCTTGAATATACTATTGGAAAAATCAGACATAAAACTTTTATACCTTCTTCTTCAGTAACCCAAAATGAATTAGTTTGAAGGTATACATGTTAAATCTTTGTAGAATGAAGAATCTAGTCGTTGAAAGGTTTCTACCCAAAACACTGACTGTGGCTTATTTTCCTTCTCAAATCACAATTAAAATCAACATAAGATCAACCATTTGAATTTATTAAAATAATAACTGCACTGAATTTTTAGTAAACAGTATTTTGAAGTATCCCTTCAGTTGTTTGTTAGTCTTTCTTTTTGATGTATATGAATACATCAGAAACCTTCTTCAGAATCAAGTTTATATTCAAAGCACCACTGGCTCCTCTGCCTGTCTGTAACAGTCCACTGCGCTCAAAGGCTCACCAGGTACATGTGCTCTCCTGAAGATGATCTGCCATTCTTCTTTTGGAAATTTTTATTGTGCCTCACTCTTTTCTTTTTATTCTTTTTCTTTTATTGATATTAATCATTCCATTTGTTTACATCTCAAATGATATCCCATTTCTCAGTTATCCCTCCACCAACCCCCTCATCCCATAATATCCTACTTTCTGGATACCCCTCCACTACCACCCCATCTCACTGCCCTCCCCTCTCCCTTTTACCTGTATTGGAGTGTTCTCCTACCCACCACACTCTCTCCCTACTCTGGGGCATCAAACCTCCCCAGGACCAAGAGCCTCCCCTCATATTGCTATCTGGTGAGGCCATCCTCTGCTACATATGTATCTGGAGCCAAAGATCCATTCAGGTACACTCCTTGGTTGGTGTTCTAGTCTCTGGGAGAATTGAGTGGTCAGGCTAGCCTATGTGGTTGTTCCAATGGGATTGTAGTCTCTCTCTGCTCCTCCAGTCCTTCTGCCAGCTCCCCACCAGGTTCCCTGAGTTCATCCGAATGGTTGGCTCCAAGCATCTGCCTCTGCATTGGTCAGTTGCTGGCAGGACTTCCCCAGGAACTGCCACACTTGGTTTCTCTCCACAAGCACCTTTTGACCCCAGCAACAGTGTTGAGTTTGGCATTTGCAGACATGATGTATCCCCACGTGGGGCTGTTTCCTGGTTGGCCCTTCCTTCAGTTCCTTTCATTTTTGTCCCTGTTCTTCCTTTGGACAGGAACATTTCTAGGTTAAATAAACTTTGAGATGGGTGGGTGGCCTCAGCCAGGGGCCATGCCTATCTACTGGAGGTGGTCTCCACAGGTTCTATGTCCCCCTTTTCTGTATATTATGGCTAAAGTCAATTCCATTGGGTCCTGTGAGCCTCACATTTCTCTGGTGTCTGGGACCCTCCAGCTGCTATCCCTAGTTTTTCATCCCCACTGCTACCTATTTTTATTTCATTTCCTGACCCTCTAGACCTCTCTCGCATCTCCTTCTGATACTGCCGCTCTTGTTTCCTCCTCCTCCTTTCTCCTTCCCTTCATCCTTCTCCTTCCATCTCCCACAATCATCACGTTCCCCCCTACGTGCAGGCCTGAAGCATCCACCCCCTGATCTTCCTTCTATGCTCCATATGGTCTATAATTGTATCATATGCATTGTGAGTTTTGGGTTAGTATCCACATACTAGTCAGTCAGTACATATCATGTGTGTTCTTTTGTGTCTGGGTTACCTCACTCAGGATGATTTTTTTTTAACTTTTATTGCATTATGATGAGAAAAGTTACACGATTACAATTTATCTGAATTTGTTTTAAGTAAATAGAATTAAATCACATTCTTGTTTCCCTTTTGGTTCTGCTTGGAGGGTGGCACAGACATTGGGTGAGGGTAAGAATTTGGTTCATTAGCTGTGATAATTTGGAAAAGCATTCATCTCAGAGAAAGAGTAACTTATAAAGTCCTCTTCTTTAAACTTGATACAAGAGTTACAAATGCCAGGCAAAGCATTCAGTCTCACTCTTTGTTGTTCTCTTACAAGCAACCTCCCTAGTTAATCGTCTATGTTTCTTTTGGGTATATAAATACTTTTGAAATATATAAGCTGTTCTGAAAACCATTGTATAGTGTAAAGACATGAAATAAACAATACTACTAATAGAGAGGATGAGATAGGAGAAGCAAGATTTCAAGACCCTTATGTTGTACACAGCAAGACAAGCTGAAAGTGTCATAAACAAGCTGAAAGTGTATATAGATTGTACAATGTTGGACCTATTTCTCCAATTACCAAATTAGAGAGACCATTGGATAATAATCAACAAATTTCTAATTCCTCATATTATTGGATTCCAATCGATTAGGATATATTTGTAATATTAATTTTCATATTAAGATATTAAGAAAAAGTAATTGTCACATTCCTGTTGTTTTTGTTGTAAGAGGTGGAATTAGTTTTGTGTGGATTTGTTGAAAGATTACCTTCTTGCTTCTCCTGGGGTGTAGTTTTGCTCCTTATGTTGATGTTTTTCCATCTATTATCCTTTGTAGGGCTGGATTTGTGGAAAGATATTGTGTAAATTTTGTTTTGTCATGGAATATCTTGTTTTCTCCATCTATGGTAATTGAGAGTTTTGCTGGATATAGTAGCCCTGGATGACATTTGTATTCTTGTAGAGTCTGTATGACATCTGCCCAGGATCTTCTTCTAGCTTTCATAGTCTCTGGTGAGAAGTCTGGTGTAATTCTGATAGACCTCCTTTATATGTTACTTGACATTTTTCCCTTACTGCTTTTAGTATTCTTTCTTTGTTTTGTGCATTTGTTGTTTTGACTATTATGTGGCAGGAGGAATTTCTTTTCTGGTCCAGTCTTTTTGAAGGCTTCTTGTATGTTCATGGGCATCTCTTTTTTTAGGTTAGGGAAGTTTTCTTCTATAATTTTGTTGAAGATATTTACTGGCCCTTTAAGTTGGAGATCTTCACTCTCTTCTATACCTATTATCCTTAGGTTTGGTCTTCTCAGTTGTCCTGGATTTCCTAGATGTTTTGGGTTAGGGTCTTTTTGCATTTTGCATTTTCTTTGATTGTTCTGTCAATGTTGTCTATGTTATCTTCTGCCCCTGAGATTCTCTCTTCTATCTCTTGTATTCTGTTGGTGATGCTTGCATCTATGTTTCTTGACTTCATTCCTAAGATTTCTAACTCCAGAGTTGTCTCTTTTTGTGATTTCTTTATTGTTTCTACTTCCATTTTTAGGTCCTGGATGGTTTTACTCAATTCCTTCACCTGTTTGTTTGTGTTTTCCTGCAATTCCTTAAGGAATTTTTGACTTTGCTCTTTAAGTGCTTCTACTTGTTTACTTTTGATCTTCTGTAATTCTTTATGGGATTTTTTTGTTTCCTCTTTAAGGGCTTGTACCTCTTTACCTGTGTTCTCCTGTATTTCTTTAAGGGAGTTATTCATGTCCTTCTTAAGTCCCTCTATCAGTATTGTGAGATGAGATTTTAGATCCAAATCTTGCTTTTCTGGTGTTTTGGGATATCCAGGACTTGCTGTGGTGGGAGTACTAGGTTCTGATGAAGCCAAGCAGTCTTGGTTTCTGTTGGTAGGATTCTAGCGTTTGCCTTTCACCATCTCCTGATCTCTGATGTTAGATGTTCTTGGTGTCTCTGACTAGAGCTTGTCCTGTCCCTGCTGCCCTGCTGCCTGTGCCTCCTGGCTGGTCCTACCTTAGAAAGTCACCGGAGAGAAAATGGTGGATCTCTCCTGAGTCCCTGGGTTAAGCACTCCCTGGAGGCAGGCACTTCACTTGTAGGGAAGGGGCAGAGAGGGTGGCTGATCCACCTCTGTCACTCAGAAGCTGAGAAGATTCTGTCCCTGCTGCCCTGCGACTCCCCTGCTCAACTCTTGAGGCTTCTACTTGATTTCTTTATCCTTCCTTTTCTCCTTTGAGTACAGGAAGGCTACTTATTTGTTTGAGTTAATTTTATATCCAGCCACTCTGCTAAAGTTGTTTATCAGGTTTAGGAGTTCTCTGGTAGAATTTTTAGGGTCACTTACATATACAATCATATCATCTGCAAATAGTGATAACTTGACTTCCTCCTTCCCAATTTCTATATATTGAACCATACTTGCATCCCTGGAATGAAGCCTACTTGATCTTGGTGGATGATCATTTTGATGTGTTCTTGGATTCAGTTTGCCAGAATTTTATTAAGTATTTTTGCATTGATATTCATAAGGGAAATTGGTCTGTAGTTCTCTTTTTGTGGTTTAGGTATCAGTGTAACTGTGGCTTCATAGAAAAAAACTGGGTAATGGTCCTTCTGTTTCTATTTTGTGGAATAGTTTGAAGAGTATTGGTATTAGGTCTTCTCTGAAGGTCTAATAGAATTCTGCACTTAAACCATCTAGCCCTGGGCTCTTTTTTGTTGTGAGACTTTTAATGACTGCATCTATTTCCTTTGGGGTTATGGAGACATTTAAATGGTTTATCTGATCCTGATTTAACTTTAGTACCTGGTATCTGTCTAGAAAATCATCCATTTCATCCAGGTTTTCTAGTTTTGTTGAGTATAGACTTTTGTAGTAGGATCTGATTTTTTTTTAATTTCATTGGTTTCTGTTGTTATGTCTCCCCTTTCTTCCTGATTTTGTGAATTTGGATACTGTCTCTGTGCCCTCTGGTTAATCTGGCTAAGTGTTTGTCTATCTTGCTGATTTTCTCAAAGAGCCAGCTCCTAGTTTTGTTGATTCTTTGTATAGTTCTTTTTGTTTCTACTTGGTTGATTTCAGCCCTGAGTTTGATTATTTCCTGCCTTCTACTCCTCTTGGGTGTATTTACTTTCTTTTATTCTAGAGATTTCAGATGAGTTGTTAAGCTGCTAGTGTGTGCTCTCTCCAGTTTCTTTTCAGAGGCCCTCAGAGCTATGAATTTTCCTCTTAGCACTGCTTTCATTTTGTCTCATAAGTTTGGTACATTGTGGCTTCATTTTCATTGAATTTTATAATGTGTTTGATTCCTTTATTTCTTCCTTGACTAAGTTATCATTGAGTAGATAGTTGTTCAGCTTCCACGTGTTTATGGGTTTTCTCTTCTTGTTGTTGTTATTAAAGAACACACTTAGTCCATGCTGGTCTGATAGAATACATGGGATTAATTCAATGTTCTTATATCTGTTAAGGCTTGTTTTATGTTCAAGTATATGATTGATTTTTGAGAAGGTACCATGAGGTGCTGAGAAGAAGGCACATTCTTTTGTTTTAGGGTAAAATGTTCTACAGATATCTGTTAAGTCCTTTTGGTTCATAACTTCTTTTAGCTTTACTGTGTCTCTGTTTAGTTTCTGTTTCCATGATCTGTTCATTGGTAAGAGCTAGGGGTCGAAATCTCCTCCTATTACTATATGAGGTTCAATGTATATTTTGGGTTTAGTAGTGTTTCTTTTATAAATGTGGGTGCCCTTGCATTGGGGGCATAGATGTCCAGAAATGAGAGCTCATCTTGGTGGAATTTTCTTTTGATAAGTATGTAGTGATCCTCCCTATTTTTTTTTTGATAACTTTCAGTTGAAAGTCTATTTTGTTAGATATTAGGAAGTCTATTCCAGCTTGTTTCTTGGGACCATTTGCTTGGAAAATTTTTTCCTATCCTTTTAGTTTGAGGGAATGTCTGTCTATGACTCTGAGTTTTGTTTCCTGTATGCAGCAAAAGTATTGGATCCTGTTTACGTATCCAGTCTATTAGCCTGTGTCCTTTCATTGGGAAATTAAGTCCATTGATATTGAGAGATATTAGGGACTAGTGACTTCCTGTTATTTTTGTTGTTAGTGTTTAAATTAAGTTTTTGTGTTTCGCTTCTTTTGGGTTCATTTTAAAAAGATTAATTTCTTACTTTTTCTTGGGTGTAGTTTCCCTCCTTGTATTGGACTTTTCCTTTTATTATCCTCTGTAGGACTAGATTGGTAGAAAGATATTGTTTATATTTGGGTTTTGTCTTGGAAAACTTTGCTTTCTCCATCTACGGTCATTTCGAGTTTTGCTGGATATAGTAGCCTAGGCTGGCATTTTTAACCTCTTAGGGACTGTATAATATCTGCCCAGGCCCTTCTGGATTTTATAGTCTCTAGTGAGAAATCTGGTGTAATTCTGATAGGTCTGCCTTTATATATTACTTGACATTTTCCCTTACTGTTTTCAATATTTTTTCTTTGTTCTGTGCATTTGGTATTTTAATTATTATATGATGAGATGAATTTCTTTTCTGGTCCCATCTGTTTGGTGTTCTGTAGGCTTCTTGTATGTTTATGGGCATTTCTTTCTTTATGTTAGAAAAGTTTTCTTCCATAATTTTGTTGAAGATGTTTGCTGGCCTTTTGAGATGGGAATCTTCACTCTCTTCCATTCCTATTATTCCTAGGTTGGGTCTTTTCATTGTGTCCTAGATTTCTTGAATGTTTTGAGATAGGAGTTTTTTGCTTTTTGTATTTTCCTTTGACTGTTGTGTCAATGTTTTCTATAGTGTCTTCTGCTGCTGAGGTTCTCTCTTCCATCTCTTATATTCTGTTGGTGATGCTTGCATCTGAGACTCCTGTTCTCTTTCTTAGGTTTTTCCATCTCCAAGGCTGTCTCCCTTTGAGTTTTCTTTAATGATTCTACTTCCATTTTTAGATCCTGCATGGTTTTTTTCAATTCCTTCGCCTATTTGATTGCGTTCTCCTGTATTTCTTTAAGGGCTTTATGTGTTTCCTCTTTAAGGGCTTCTAAGTGTTTACATGTGTTCTTCTGCATTTCTTTAAGGGAGTTACTTATTTCCTTCTTAAAGTCCTCTATCATCTTCATGAAATGAGAGTTTAGATCTGAGTTTAGAATCTTGTTTTAAGGGTATGTTTGGGTATCCAGGACTTGCTGTGATGGGAGAACTAGATTCTGATGTTGCCAGGTCAAATTTGTTTCTATTGCTTATGGTCTTATGCTTGCCACTCGCCATCACTAGTGTTATCTGACCTTCCTTTCTCTGACTGGAATCTTTCCTTCCTGTGATCCTGGGAGTTGGGTAGAGCCAAGGGGGTGGGCATCGAGCTGCCACTGGTGTGTGAGGGATCAGGTCTCTGCTCCAGGTGGGCACAGGTGGGAGCTGGAAGGCGCTCTGGTATCCAGCTGGACAGGAATCTGCTTCCCTGGGTCAAAGGGGTTCTGGTATGCAGGATCTCTGGGTGGAGTTTAAGATCTTACCTGTGAAGCTGGATGTGTCTGAATACCTAGGAGGTTGAGCTTCAACTTAGGTGAGTGCTGTGGGGGATCAGGTCGAGTGCCAGGTCTCTACTTCTGGCTGGCACCTGGTGGGAGCCTGAAGGCACCCTAGTATCAGGCTACTCACTCTTTTTTTTTTTTAATGATTATTCTTTAAGCTTTTTTACAGTCCAGTCTTTATCTCCTTCCCAGTCTACCCTCTGACTGTTCCTCATCCCATATTTCCTACCCAGTTTCCAAGAGAATGTCCCACCTCTGACCCCAAGCCCACCACACCTCCCCACTCCATGGGGCCTCAAGTCTCTCCAGAGTTAGAAGCATCTTCTCTCACTGAGGTCAGACCAGGCAGTCCTCTGCTGTATACGTGTCTGGGGGCCTCATATCAGATGGTGTCTGCTGCCTGGTTGGTGGTACAGTGTCTGAGAGATCTTGGAAGTCCAAGTTAGTTGAGACTGCTGGTCTTCCTGTGGGGTCTCCCTCCTCCTCAGCTTTTTCCAACTTCTTCCTAACTCAAGCACAGGCGTCACTAGCTTCTGTCCATTGGTTGAGTGTAAGTATTTGCATCTTAATCTTTCAGCTGCTTCTTGGGCCTCTCAAAGGGCAGCCATGTTAGATTCCTATCTATAAACATATACAGTAATAGTGTCAGGCCTTGGAGCCTCCCCTTTGAACTGGATCCTAACTTAGGCCTGTCACTGGACCTCCTTTCCCTTAGGCTCATCTCCTTTTATGGCCCTACATAGGAACAATTAGACAGGAACAATTCTGGGCCAGAGTTTTTGACTGTAGAATAGCAACCCCATCCCCCTACTTGATGCCCTATCCTTCTATTGGAGATGGACTCTACAAGTATCCTCTCATCTTAGGACATTTCATCTAAGCTCCCTCCCTTTGTGTCCTAAGAGTCTCTTACCTCCCAGGTGTCTGGTACATTCTAAAGGGTCCTACCTCCCAAAGTTGTCTGTTTTCACTCTTTCTGATGGCCCTTAGGGTTTCACATCTCCTCCACCCCAGACCTGATCATGTTTCCCTTTTTCCTTTCCTGTCCCCTCTCCTAGCCAGGTCCCTCCTTCCCTCTGCCCCCTGTAATTGCTTTCTTCTCCCTCCCAACTCCTCTTTGAATTATATGGTTTGTATCCTGGATATTCTGTACATTTTTTCTAATATCTACTTATTAGTGAGTACATACCATGCTTATCCTTTAGGGTCTGAGTTACCTCACTCAGGGTGATATTTTCTAGTTCCATCCATTTGATGTAAAACTCATTCTTAATAACTGAGTAGTATTCCATTGTGTAAATGAACCCCATTTTGTGTATCCATTCTTCTGTTGTAGGACATCTGAGTTGTTTCCAGCTTCTGTCTATGAACATGCTGGAAAATATGTTCCTGTGGCATGGTGGGGAATCTTTTGGGTATATGCCCAAGAGTGGTATAGCTGAGTCTTCAGCTAGATCCAATTTCAATCTTCTAAGGAATGTGATTATACTTTTAAAATTGTTTCATATTTCACATACAATTAAGTGATAATACGTATGCCCCCATCACATCTGTCTTTCTCCTATGAATACATACATCAAAGTAAACACTTAACTGGCCAAATACATGTTCTGAAAAATTCATAGCAGATATATTGATGTTATCTTCCTATTTAAAAGGACTTCACTTCTCACCAATGAATAGAATGAATAAATATGATATAACACATTCCCACAGTAAAATACAATGCACCATTTATAATAAACAATCTCCAACAGCATGCAGAATATGCAAGAAGCTCACCCTGCAATAGGGAGTGAAAAAGACAACTACAGATAAACAAACACTATAAGTTAGTTAGCTGCATGTTGCTGTGAAAAAGTGCCCATGAAAACAAAAGAGGGAGGGTTTATTTTGGCTCACAGTTTCAGAGTTGACAGTGCCTTTTTAGCTAGCTTTGTAGTTTCTGTCCTGTAGTTAGGCAGAATGACTTGGAAAGGGAGAGTGATTCCATATTCACCTGATTGCAACCTGAGTGAGTCTAAGAGAGATAAATACAGCAAATGATCCTCTCAAGGCAGCACCTATACCCCACCTCCAACTTTATGTCACTTCCAATTATGAATCTATCAAAGACTGATTCATTGTTGAAGTCACAGCTGACTCGTTTTGATCATTTGTGAATGCTTGGCTGCACTAGCTGGAACCAATACTTTTAAACACATGAGCATATTCTCAGGACACTTTATATCTAAACCACAACACTGTGTGCTTCTGGTCATATAATTCTTAAAAGTAAAAGTATTCTGCATTGTAAGATGTCAAAATAGTAAACACTATTTTAGTAATAATATTTTTGCTAAATAAAATAATTTTCCAAAGTAAAATAGCATTTTTGCTAATGAGAATATTTTACTTAGCAATCAGAGACTGTGATTATGAATGGCACTCAAAAGAGTCCTCTGGAGTCCTGGTTTCATAAGTGTCTTTGATGAACTTACACAAGTACAAAATATTGTTGTGTAGCTGGTATTTGATAAAAATGTAAATATATGAATAATCCTAACAACATATGAAAGCTCATGTACAGAAAGGCATGCTATAAAATCTGTCCTTCCTCCAGACTATATATACAAATGCATGCACATACACCTGAGGGAAACTAGGAAAGCTCAGAAGCTCAGGGGAATGCATCAGTGTCAATATCTCAGTGCATTCTAATTATACTACAGCAACTGAGGAAATTATACAAGGAAATTAGGCATCTTACTTCTTAAAATTATATGTGCATCTATCATTATTTTAGTAATATTTTTTAGTTAAAAAATAAAAGAGTTGAATGAACACAAGAGTCATAATCATTTTTAAAAGCCAGACACAATTATAACCTTCTCCAAAGGTCTGCAGTGGAAGAAAATTATACTTTTAGAAAGTCTTACACAGTTTATGAAGTAACGTTTGAAAGTATACAAAATACAGGCAGCATTTTATTATTGCTTCAGTCTGACACAACTTGGAAACAAGGTTACATACTAAACATGACATTTTCATTTAAAGATTATCTGATTTCCTTGCATTTGAAGATGTCAATAATTATTGCTTACTTTAAAAATCTACTTAAAGTATACAAATAAAATATAAATGGATTAACAAAATTAGGATCTGAAGACTAAACACAGTCATTAAAAGAAATTTCAGACCCAAATAAATGGAAACAAATGCCAGTTACCTGGACTGTTACCATGACAAGATGCTTAAGTTGAACAGACTTGAAGAGATTCCCATTAGAATCCCAAGTGCCTTTAATTGCAGAAAATGAAGAGCTATATTAAAATGCATATGATATTATAAGTGATTCAAAATTAACCAAATCTGTATTGAGAAAGAATAAATTTGAAATTTTCATGCTTTCTGATTTAAAACTTTCTCTAAAATTATACTTGTCAAGTCAAAGTGGGACAGGTTAAGAGGAGAGATAGAGATAAATGGAATGAAAGCTCAGACTCAGAAATAAAGCCCTTCCTTTTATGTGGAGGGCAGAAGCATCCGAGAAATGGGATCAGGATGGCTCAGAAAGCTCATGGCTGCTGCCGTGTCTTTCCATGGCGTTATGGGTGATACCAGTGACCGCTTGCAAAAGATGAGATATGGCCCTCTATTCATAAGCAACTTGTAACCAAAAACAAAGTTAAAAATTATGGAACTCTAAGAGGAAAATATAATACAAACTTTTGTGACTTTGAATTATGCAACAATATCATAGACAGGAAACTAAAACACAGGTCAACATTAAAAAAAATAAAGTGGACTTCATCAACATTTAAAGCTTTTCTTTTCTTTCAAGAGCACTAAGTTAAAACCTTGAACACTGACAAGTCCAGTAAGAATTCAGAGGGTAGAGCATTTACATATTGCTGCAGAATGTAAAATAGCACAGTTATTTTTGGTAAGAATGATGTTTACTTGAGACGTCAACTACAGTACATAGAATTACCATATGAAAGAATTATCCCACTCCTAGGCATATATCTTAAAATTAAAAAAAAAAAAAACTCTTGTACACATACAATTGCATGCAAATGATGATAGCAGTGACAACAGAGTGTAAAGACAAACATGTCTGTTAACTGGGGGATGGTTAAAAACTGTGGTATATCCATGTAATGGAATACTACTCAACCATAAAGGATGAAGTACTTCTTGAAACATCAAACTAAATGAAACTGAGAACAATAACAAAAGCACATGATGGTTCATTTGTTCTCATTTGTATGAGCTATCAATTAAGAGACAATTTGTAGAGTCCCATAATAAACTGATGGCTGGCATCTAAAGAGAAAGGTAGAAAATATATATATTGACTGATAATAATGGGGACAGTTTCAAAAAAGGAGCTTGTTTAAAAAAATCTAAAATTCTAAAATTTAGTTAGTGGTAACAACCATACATTTTAGCAAATAGACAAAAACTCAAAAAGTGAGCTGATTTTTACGATATTGATTGTTTTTCACTCAAAAGGTTTACAATCTACCTGTTCCTTCATAGATTGTGGAATATGATCGTCACTTGCATGCTAATGTCGGTGTCACTGATACAAAAAGATGAAGTAGACTGATACGACTTCTTTCTAAAAAGTCATACAGAAGGAGGAAAACCTCTAACTAGAGGAGTTTTGCATTTCTGTCTAGAGATAATTTGATATCATGAAATGTTAAATTGGTAGTGAAGAACTAATCAAATAAAGCATTTTCCTACTTTCCAAATCAAATCCACTCACTGCCCTGTGATCTTAGACTTATCTAGCATCTCTCTGCAATTGTTTTCTTGTTTCTGCCTAATACAGCTATAATTCCAAGAGAATCAAATGGACCCAAGATGAGGTGTGGTTTTAATAGTTACAGCACTGTGGAGACATGAGGTGTTGCTTACATAACAGCCTTCAATTTCCCTCCTCAGAACTAATTTTCAAGGAAGGGGGAAAGAAAGGTGCCAAGTTAAATGGATTCTTTTGGATGTTTACTGAGAGGAACTGACTTTTCTTCAAGAATGATGGCGAGGACTCACATCCCCGCCTGTGTGTGGCATTCACACATACAGTGTCACACAAATCTGTGTTAGATTTTTAACTGCATTCTGGCAACTTTGAGAGTGAGACGGTTAGCCGACAGGCTACTGTCAATTAAACAAGAGCTGTCACTAAGCAGAAACACTGAAACACGGTAGGCATGAATCCTAAGCAGATCCTATGGCAGCTACTTAGCGGTTATTTTAACACAGTCGCGGTATAGATGTGTCATTTCCCTGCAGAATTTAATTTGAGTCCCTAAGGACGCCACATGCTCCTGTCAAGTCAAAAGTGGACTTTCTAAATGAGCTGGAATGGTGGGTGCGAGTCAGAGAGTGACACGTAGCACACTCCCTTCCTGTTTCATTTTCCCCTGCTCAGGTTACATAGAAGAAGCCTGCATCATCCCCTGCCCCTCGGACTGCAAGCTCAGTGAGTGGTCCAACTGGTCCCGCTGCAGCAAGTCCTGTGGCAGTGGTGTGAAGGTCCGGTCTAAGTGGCTGCGCGAAAAGCCATATAACGGAGGAAGGCCTTGCCCCAAACTGGACCACGTCAACCAGGTATTTTTACTAACATCAAATGCGTTAAGGTATTTCTCAGATTCCCAAGGGTCTTTTACTCCATCACTTCTCCAAGATGCACAAAATGAGATAACAGCTCCTGAAAAAGAAACGTGATGGATTCTATTTTCATAAAGTCTGAGGAAATAGCACTAAAATGTACGATCATGAATTATACATATTATCTCTGAATTTTCTGGGGATTCAGGATTCTGTACGCATCTAGATAGAAGACAGTTCCATGCAGGCGGAAGGACAGCTAAGTGGCGAGTACTGTCAAGGCATTAATCTACCGTACAACTGTGTCTAACTGCTGTGATGAAGTCACATCATTCTAAGTTTCCCTCGACTTCCAGAAGAGATCTCAGGAAGCAAGCACTCAAGAGAAAAGCAAAGAAATGAGATGAATAGGCTTTAAAAAGAAGGGGGTGCTATTTATTCATTTCAATCTAGTTAGTGTAAAATAAGAAACGTAAAAAGTGTCTCAAAGTTTATATATATATGTGTGTGTGTATATATATATAAACTTTATATGATATATATATAAAGTATATATATAAATGTATGTAAACTATATATGATATATATATATATATACACATATACATATATGCTAGCAATTCAGTCGCTGCCTTTTTTAGCATTGGAACTGTGTTAAAGCTTGCATGCTCGCATGCATACTTCACTTTCTGCTGTCAGTGGTTGTTATTTGTATTCTGTTGGAGATAAAGAGTAAAATGGCTAATGACAGGGTTGTGATTAACTTAAGTGTAACAGAACAGACAATTGTTATCACAGTTGATCAGCATGTAAATTAGCAGAGAATGGAGTTTCCAGAGTGTGTGCAGATGTTATGCTTTGAATTGGAGCCATGATCAAATGAACCAAGTATTTAAATATGTAAAGCTGTCTCACGTGAACATAGCCTGTCTCATTTTGACCTCTAATCAGGCAGTTATCAGCAGTTTCCTTCTGATTAAGCTAAGATTGTTGGGAACAACAGAATCATACCATATACAAAGGAAACTTTTAACTAAGTAAAAATGAGGACATTGAAGAACTAAATTACATGGAACGTACTCTCGGTTTGGTCTTCCAACGGAGCTAAATGGAGGCAATGTAGAAAGAGTAATATACTCTTCTATCGCCATCTCCTGGCAGTTGAGCATTTTGTAGTCTTAAACTGTAAGTGTTCATTTCCAAAGAAGAAATTCACTTACAGAGCTGGAATTGGATGAATATGAAACAGGAGCAGGAGTACCGTGCGAATGACGACAAGAACGTTTGTCTACAAGTTCAGAAAGCTTGAATTTCAGATGACAAACAATATTAATAAATTATAATCCATGGTCCTATCAAAGAGGAAGTATGCATATATTCAATATGTCACATGTGTATGCGTCTAACTAGTTACTGTGCAATTTAAATATACCACATTTGCCTAAGCACTCTTGTTTCCAAAGACACATGACGCTGTGCTAAGTTGCCTGTATATCATACAATGTTATATCTCTCATAAAATTCAAGACAGAATTTGATAAGCACACTTATGTATTGGTTTTCAACTCATTGAGGGTATATCAAAACAGTAATAACTGGAAAATGAAAGATAAACCAAGAAAAAGCAATCACTTAAGCATCAAAATTTGAGCATAATGTTTTAAATAAAGCTTATGGAAGGGTATTTAAATATCAGTAAAATATTCAAAAAATAAAATAAGCAAAGTGCTATGTTATTGTTTAAAAATATAAACCATGCAGATTTTTATTGTAATTAAAATTCCTCAGTAAAAATATAGCAGTTTGTTGACAGGAAAATGGTCTCTGAGAATGTTTCCTCGCTAAAGTTAAGCCCTCAGGTCCTATCTCACTAAAAAGGTATGAATGGATTAAAGTGGGCCAGTGGGTATATGGAACTGTAGGTGGGTCAATATATAGACAACTGTCCATGTTTCCATTGATTCCTAAGATATTTGCAACGGTAGTTCAGTTTGCAGTGACAGGGGCTCTGAGATTCACTCGGGTTTTGAACTCTTGTTATCCTGCACATGCAATCTTTCCCTTGGTTGCAGAATCCTTGTCTGCTCATCTTACATTTAAGTCATGAGAAATGGTTGGTTTACCCTTCCTAAAACCTAAGAAATACATCCTAAGCTTTTACTCAATTAACGTTTTAAACATAAGTCCTTATCACCAAAATGTACAAGAAGAATGAGCTCTTATCAAAATAACTAACGTTTTCACATTTCTCTGTTTCTTGTCCTTGACTTCATTCCTGCCAAACGCCACTCCAGGCCCAGGTGAGCATGCTTATCTTCCATTTATTTCTTCAGAGTGCTTTTTAAAGAATTATTAATTTCTCCACTAGGTTTTCCTCTACCTGTTTTTGTTTGTTTGTTTGTTTTTGTTTTGTTTTTTAATCTCCTAGTATAGCTTCCAGAGTTTCTTTATTGACAAGAGCCTGAGGAGACAGGGTGAGGTGACTAACCTTCACCTAGCCCACCTTAATGAGGCAATGGAGGATAGAAGTATCGTGGATTGAAAATGGTTATTTGGAGATATTGGCAATGCCTACGAAATAATTTGCATTTATGTCCCAACAATGGGGGATGATCATCTATCAAAGGATTAGAATGAGCAGCACGGCCCCTCCTTTTCGATTCTCCTGTTCTCTGGAACTGGTGGAGTGGTGTTTAGCCATGTGGTGATAGTCCTCTTTTAACATATCTCCTCAATGGCCATATACTGGCTGCATCATTAGCTAAAGCCTTATTGCAACCTTGTATATGGCTTCTCTTATTTGGGAGTTGTTCTATTTTATTTTGGTTTTTCATTCTCTAAGTATGCAAAAGGATAGCTCCAAAAGACTATTTAAATCTGACTCCTGGAATTGATTACCTAAATTATTCACATACTAGTGTGTATGTGTGTGAGTGTGTGTGTAGAACAGGAAAGGGAGTTAAATTTTCACATATAATAAAAATATTTTGAATTATTTTTCTTCAATGGTTATATTCTTGATTGTAGTAGATTGCAATCTATTTATTTTTCTACTTATTTTTCTCATTGAGAAAACCACACAACTGCTTCATTGTTCTAGAATTCCTGAGAAAAACATACTGTACTGCCTTTGGGGCTGAAAGCTTTGTGGACAATAACCACAAATAGTTGGCTGTGTTCTGTGAGGCCCTTGATGCTGACAGCTGTGTCTGTGGCTATACATCATGTAAAACTAATTCAGGACCTTGTTTCCATACCTCAAGGGATTGAGGATTAGTTTCAAGATGGGCTTATTTCCATTTACTTATCCTTTCAGTTTCTTGTATGGGAAAAAAAGTTAATTTTTACAACTACATACATTTGTATGTAAAACTGTCTAAGTTATATTTATCTGAAAAACAGATATGTTTATAGTATTCATCTCATTCATTTGTTTGATAAATCTTGTCTAGCACATGAGTGCATGCCTGGGCAAAGAACCAAAGACACACAAAACTTCAAACAAAATAGATACAATCTAAAAGATTTTAATTTAGTGTGCTAAATGGCAGTTTATAGAACTATGTTTTGATTCTGGCCCAGTGAGTTAGAATTCCTGCTGTGTAAAAGCAGAGCATGCAGTTTAGCCCACCTTCCTCTGTAAAAACAGAGCACGCAGTTCAGCCCACCTTCCTCTTCTTAACTAGGCTTCTTAAGATGAAATCTTTCTTCCTACTTGAGGGTACAAACAATAAGGGGGACAAATGGAAGCAGACTGCTGGAATAATGATTGTGGTGATATGGAAGTCGTCCATCTACCCTTCCCCGTTCTCATTCTGCTGCCCGAGATCACCAGGTGTGTGTTTCAGGTATATGAGGTGGTCCCGTGCCACAGTGACTGCAACCAGTACGTATGGGTCACTGAGCCATGGAGTGTCTGCAAGGTGACCTTTGTGGACATGCGAGACAACTGTGGAGAGGGTGTGCAGACCCGAAAAGTGAGGTAAGACCTAGTAGAGTGACTGAGAAGCAAACTGTCAGCCATCTCTTAATTCCACAAGTAACAACAACATGGCGCATCTCTCATCTCTGCTCACCCGACAACATTCATGAATTTTTGTTTTAGGAAATCTGGGTTCGTGGAAATTAAGACCCTTTATTGCAAGCAGCAGTTTGGATATTCTAATTCCTGACCCAAAAAGCTTCACTTTACAATAGCTTTTAAAAAATAAATTTGTCTTTGAGATTATAATATAATTACATGCCTTCTCCTTTGCTTCCCCTAGATTCTCCCTCCAAAATACCCCTCCTTGCTTTTTTGAAAATCCATGTGTTATTTTTTCATTAATTGTTGTTACATACATGCATGTATATGTATAAATACAGATATAGATAGAAATATAGATCCCTAAGTATATAAATACAACCTGCTAGCTCTGTGTGTTATCATGACTAACCCGTGGAAATACATGTCGAATGCAAGCTTTATGTGTGTGGATGTTAAACTCAGTGACCGGTTTAAACCCAAGTATGCTTCTTTGTATATATGTATTTTTGTGTGTATATTCACGTGGGTTTGGAGACCAGAGATCAACATTGGATGCTTTGCTCATTCTTTATTTTCCTTACTTTTTGAGCTAGGGTCTCTCATTGAACATGAAACAGCCAAAAGCCTAGGGTACACGGCTGCCCCTGCCTCCTAAGTACTAGATTACAGATGTGTGCTGTCGAGCCTACTAATTTTGACACATGAGTGTTGGGAATTGAAACCATGTTCCCATGCTTATGAGGCAAACCCTTTAGTTACTGAGCCATCTTCCCTACAACAAAAGCCAAATATAGTTCTGAAAATATTTTCAAATTCCCTGCTTTGACATCTTGCTCCCTATGTCAACCTGGCTAGCATTTGAATACTCTCATATTCAGGAAGACTCCTCTGAACCTCTGGACAGCTATTGCCTCTCACATATTCTAATAGAGTTATCCTGCCTCATAAGATAGCTACTGGTCATGTGTGGTTATTTCATTTTCACCTTAAAGTAATTAAAGTTTTGACTACATTTCTCCATTCACACTACTCATAATTGCAAACCGTTCACAGCCATATGTGGCTGTTCTGTTGGCCAGCACAGATGTAGAACATTCTTTTTAACCACAAAGGAGGCTAAAACACAATAAAAATAAATGCAGAACTTGACAACAATACAGTCTCATCTATAACTTGAATTTTAGAATCATGTAATGTTTCCTGATCTATTTCAGTAGAAAGTTTTTTATTAGCATTTATATCACAAAACTTCATATAAAATATGTATAACTGTTTCTTATTAAAAACCATTTTTTGTTTGTCTCAACTATCCATCTGAATGCTCCATTTGCAACTCCTATGTGTCATAATAAAGGTGGAATAAAGATGAAGATGGGAAGAAAAATAAGTAGAATAAAAATGGAAAGGGAAAACAAGAGTTCCTCTTCTTCACACTTCTGCCTCCAAATTAAAATTTTCCCCTCCAAATTTAAAAGTTATTTCCTTATGTGAAGAGTTTGCTTCATTCAGTTGCTTGTTTTGTTAGTGAAAAATTATAATCAAGATATTGCATTGTATCTTTTCTTCAACTATTTGTGTGCATGCTTCCTTTTGATTTGTAAGTAGTTACTTTCAATATTCCCAAGCACACTTGAAACAAAGTAACTTTCAGATCAACCTGTGTATTGAGGTTGATGCAACAGAGAGAGGGGTCAGTATTGATCATGATCTCTGATCATATAATGATGAGCCTATTTGTTCCTGATTGAGGGGCCAATGCCTCAAGCTCTATCCTCTGCTAATTAGGGTCAGTATGTTCCTGCCTCCAAACAAATGTGGACTGACATTTCAGAAGAGATAAGTCTGTAAAAAGAACAGCTTTGCATTTGCATATTTCCAGTCCTCCTCATTAGGACAGAATGACATGTAGGAAAGTGGAGAGTGGACGTGCTTCTTCCTAATAGAAAGCCATCCTTCCCTGCTTCCTTCCCTCCTGCTGCCATCTCTCTCCTTCCTCTCTCTCTGTCTCTCTGTCTCTGTCTGTCTCTGTCTCTGCCTCTCTCTCTCTCTCTGTCTGTCTCTGTCTCTGTCTCTGTCTCTCTCTCTCTCTCTCTCTCTCTCTCTCTCTCTCTCTCTCTCTCTCCCCTCCCCTTCCTTTTTTTTCTTTCCTTATTTCTATTTTTCGTTGCTTCTCCTAGGGCTAAGAATCAAACCTGGGCCTCAAGAGGGCTAGGCAAAGAGACAGGCAAGCTGTGGATAGCATGTGTGTTTTTATAAATTTCATGCATATGATGACAATAAAAATAAAAAGAGAGGCATTTGTTTTTAGTTTCTATTACTGTGGCTGTTGTTTCCATACAGATAGTCCAATTTTTATTCCCTTACCTGTTATGAGTCTGTGACTTCTTCACTTCCAAATTGGCCATGTGCTTCTGATATACTTCAGTCTTCTCAAAAAGGTGCTCTTGCACTTTGGAAATATAGAAAGGCCAAGGCTATGAAGAAAACAAGTTCAAAACTTATTTCTTTTGCCTTCAGTTTGATCCAAATATTTATTCTGAATTCTAGGTGCAAAAAAGATATTGTTAATTCCAAATTAAAAAAAAATACATATCCTGGTCGGTAGAATTTGTTCCTATTTTATGAAATGAAAGTACATTTAAAATAATAATCTGTTTTAAAATAAATCAAGTGTGCCTCAAAAGAAGTTTACTATTTATTTTGATTTTTTGAGTTATTTACACAAGTGCAAACTTAAGAAAGATTTTCTTGTAAATTTACATGTACAGAGCTACCTAATAGGGTACTGGACATCTATTCTTAACTTGGATCAATAGGCAATTTTATAAGTTAATCCTTGTGCTGCATCAGTATCTGCTGAGAATGTGATCAATTCTATCCTTTGAACATAGAAACACTTGGTCTGTTTTACCATGCCACTGTCAGAACATTTTAAATGCTACTGAAAATAGAACATTTCTCTATGTAACTAAAAACTCTTTCAAAGAAATTTGTAATTTAATTTTTCAACATTGACATCACCAAATATCTATTGATTCATTTTTATGAAATTATTTTTTTTAATTACAGAGATCCAGTGTTTACATATTTTCTAAATTGCATACTCAATCAATATACAACTAACGACAGCTTTTCAATCTTTCAATGTGTCTCACTTGACAGAAATATTTATTTTTAAGTTTATCACTATAAAGAGTGATTCTTTATAGTATAGTTTGAGACACAATGTCCTTCTTCACTGCAAATCTCTGAGAACAGATGGGATGCCAAGTATATAACTGTGACATGATTCAGCCAACTGGTTCAAACACTGCAATGGCCCTAAGAGGTTCAAGAGCCCATCTTCCTTTTCATCTTCCCGTAGGCAGCTCTCTCACCAGACACATTAGTGTGACCTTTCCTACATCATAAATTAAGGATCAAGGATTTTTCTTTTACTACTAAAGTTCACAGAGAGATTATTAACTACAGTAAAATGAAGCCACATTAATTAGCTTCTCAAGAGGATTTCTTGACTGGTCATATGGAATAGTATGAACAAAGGTTTGAATTAGTCCTAATATAAGAAAAACTAACAATTATGAAAAAACTAGCAAGAGCCAAATAACCTCAATTAGAGAACTTGTATGGTTGTGTGTGTGTGTGTTCCTCTGTTTGTGTGTGTATGTCTGTGTATCTGTGTGTCTTTGTGTGTTTACACATCATAGTACCCATGTGGTCAGAGAACAATGTAAAGGAATTAGTTCTTTCTTTTCTGCCATAGGAGTTTTAGGAATTGATATCTGGTCACCTGGTTTGATTGCAAATGCCTTTACTCACTGAGTCATCTTGCTGACAGCTAAAATTACTTTTTAATGCCAAGACAAAGTGATAAATAAATGCCTTATCTTGTAAATCACTTTATGAAATATTTTGTGTGGATATTGGACTGTCCCTCAGCCTCTGTCATCTATGATTATCTATATCTCCTCTGAGAGTCACTTTAGACCAATTTTCATCAGTTCAGTTTTCATATATGGGTGGAAAAATCACTTCCTTACAAAGAAACAAAATAGCACTGAAGCTATCCAATTAAAATAATATGACTATGCATGTGAATATATATTTTTATTTTAATCTTAGATAAATATTAACTATATGTAGGAAGACATAATTTCTTATAACTTCCCTTTGGGATAATGTTTTCCATCAGATGATGGCTTAATTAGAGACACCATCCTGTGTGTTGGCTGTCATTTTACTTGGCATAGTTCCTTTGCTGATGTGAACATTTTCTCTTAGATGCATGCAAAATACAGCAGATGGCCC
>JADRCD010228053.1:0-16063 GCA_019843815.1 Montemys delectorum | reverse complement strand
GGAACTGCCAGACTTATTTCCAGAGTGGTTGTACCAGCTTACAATCCTATCAACAATGGAAGAGTGTTCCTCTTTCTCCACAGCCTCTCCAGAATCTGCTATCACCTGAGTTTTGACCTTAGCCATTCTGACTGGTGTGAAGTGGAATCTCAGGGTTGTTTTAATTTGCATTTCCCTGATGACTAAGGATGTTGAACATTTCTTTAGGTGCTTCTCAGCCATTCAATATTCCTCAGTTGAGAATTCTTTGTTTAGTTCTGTACCCCATTTTTAGTAGTATTATTTCATTCTCTGGAGTCCAACTTCTTGAGTTCTTTGGATTTATTAGATATTAGACCTCTATTGGATGGAGGATTGGTAAAGATCTTTAAATGCTTCTCACTCATTAAAGATTCCTCTGTTGAGAATTCTCTGTTTAGCTCTGCACCACAGTTTCTAATTGAATTATTAGGGATTGGTGGTATATGTCTAACTTCTTGAGTTCTTTCTATATTTTGGGTATTAGCCTTCCGTCAGATGAAGGATTGGTGAAAATCTCTTTCTAGTCAGTATCATGAGGTCCCGTTTATTAATTCTTGATCTTAGTGCCTGACCCATTGAGCAAACATACCTAAGAGGAGTAGATGTCAGGAAATAATCAAACTCCAGGTTGGAATTAATCAATTAGAAACAAAGAAAACAATACAATCAACAACACAAAGAGCTGATTCTTTGAGAAAAGTCAACAAGATAAATAAACCCTTAGCCAAACTAGCTAAGAGAGACAGAGAGACAACATCCAAATTATCAAAATCAGAAATGAAAGTGGAGTCATAATAACTGATACTGAAGAAATTCAAAGAATCATTAGGTCTTCAATGGAAGACTGTCCTTTACAAAATTGGAAAATATAAATGAAATAGATGGTTTTCTAGACAGATACCAATTACCAAAGTTAAATAAACTATCTAAATAGTCCTACAAGCCCTAAGGAAATAGAAACAGTCCTTAAAAGTCTCCTAACAACAACAACAACAAAGCCCAAGGACAGACAGCTTTAGCACAGAATACTACCAGATTTTCAAAGAGCTAATATCACACTACTCCTCAAGCTATTCCACAAAACAGAAACAGAAGGAATATTACCAAACTCATTCTATGAGGCCATAGTCATATTAATACCTAAACCACATAAAGACTCTACAAAAAGAGAATTTCAGACTAACTTTTCTTATGAACATTGATATAAAAACACTCAATAAAATACTTGCAAACTGAATCAAAGAACAAATCAAAAGTATTTCACCAGGAACAAGTAGGCTTCATCCCATGAATGCAGGAGTGGTTCAATGTGAGAAAATCCATCAAAATAATCCACCATATAACAAAATTGAAAGAAAATAACCACATGATCAACTCATTAAATGCTGGAAAAGCCTTTGACAAAAATATAACACCCCTTCATGTTAAAAGTATTGGAGAGATCAGGAATGCAAAGCCCATATTCTCTCTCTATCTATTCAATACAGTACTTCAAGTTCTAACCACAGCAACAGGACAACTAAAGGAGAACAGGGGAATGCAAATTGGAAAGGAAGACGTTAAAGTATTGCTGCTCACAGATGATATGATAGTAGACATAAGTGACCCCCAAAATTCTACCAGAGAACTCCCATGGCTGATAAACACCTTCAGCAAAGTGGCTGGATATAAAATTAAATCTCAGAAATAAGTAGCCCTCTTGTATACAAGTGATAAACAGGCTGAGAAAGAAATTAGGGGGAAGGCACCCTTCAAAATAGCCACATTATATAAATTGTCTTGATATAGCTCTAACAAAGCAAGTAAAAGACCTAAATGACAAGAACTTTAAGTCACTGACATTTCCATTCATCTATGGCTGGTATAACGTCTGTAATTCAAGCTGAGACAGGACGATTACAAGTTTAGCGTTAGCTACAAAGTGTATTTCTAGTCTACATAAAAAAACTTCATCACCAACAAACAAAAGAGTCAATTCATTCATTAATTAATGCATTCATTTTTTTAGTGCTTGAGTCTAAATTCAGAGCCTTCTAGATATTAATCATGCCCTGGATCACTGAGTTACATCCAAGTCCCCAAACTGCTCTTTTATATATTTTTTCAGTACATTCTATCTTTAGTTTGAAATGGTAGTTTGTCAGTTTAAAGCCAGCTGGCTATTCAGTGCAACATGTCTATACAAAAAAAAAAAAATCTGAAAGATAAAATTACAGATTATATATTGATAATTTTTTATCTTTGAAATATTACAAAGCAGTTTCATCTATACATTTTTATCTTCATGTAGGGAAATTCCACTCATTCGTAGATTAATTTTTTTCCCTATTTATGGAAAGTATTAACACAATGTGTAACTGTCTAAAGTCAATATGCTCCTGAATTCACCTTCTGCCCTTGACTCCTACTTTGATAAGTCGAACCATTTTATATTCTTAACATTTGTAAAAATTGTTCTGTTTCCAATAGTTTTGCTATACCATGCACCTTTCCTCTCACCCTGTCTGCCCCCCACCCCGTCTCCTCTTCTCTCTAGTCACCACATTTCCACGGCTCTCTACATTCATGACTATCCTTTCCTCTCACCCTGTCTGTCCCCCCACCCCCACCCCGTCTCCTCTCCTCTCTAGTCACCACATGTCCACGGCTCTCTACATTCATGACTATCCTTTCTCCTCGTCCCTGCCTTTCTCCCCTCACGTTCCTTTTCCCACTGACAGTACTAATGGCTTTGTCTCCCCGCCCATACAAATAGATCTATTTCTCTTCTTACAGCTTGGGCTGGAAAAGAACTGGCAAATGAACACATCCTGCACAGTGGAATGCCCTTTGAACTGTCAGCTTTCTGACTGGTCTCCTTGGTCAGAATGTTCCCAAACGTGTGGACTCACAGGTTGGTTTGTATTACAATTGGCATTAGATAACTAGTAAAAGCCATATAAAAGAAACCCTCTCTCTTGCTATAAATTGTATTAGGTAGGCCACAGAGAGGTATCTTCTTCCCTAAGACATACGAGCCTCTCCTGCACCTGTATGTCCTCAAAGGAGACACCTGTGATCCCCTCTCCCAGGGTCTGTCTATCTGTACAACTACGGCATCATGCTGAGGTCTCATCATTTCATGTCTTTAAAGGAAAAATGATACGAAGACGGACTGTGACCCAACCCTTTCAAGGGGATGGGAGGCCCTGCCCTTTGCTGATGGAACAGTTCAAGCCTTGCCCAGTGAAGCCATGCTATCGGTGGCAATATAGCCAGTGGTCTCCATGCCAAGTTCAGGTATCAAATTTCAGGAAGCTGTGTAGATGCATGTGTTCTTCATCTTCAGGGACTTGGTTCTAGGTGTATTTTCAAGTGAGAGATGGTTGGTTTCCTCTTAAACATTTCAGTGCCTTTGTCATTTCCCAGTCCTTTAATTAGTTTTGATAGCAAGCACCCCCTGTCCTATACTTTTAAAATCATTTGGAGACTGATCCATTTTAATGAAAATTTATTTGCCTGTCTTTGTCTAGGAAGCAAATAAATTGTTCAGTGTGTGCTTTACAGCTTGTGCCCTAAAAGGCATCTTCCCTAGGGTTTCCAATGCTTCTCTAGCTACTCATAAATCAAAACCATTGATGCAGAGATGACTGCAAACTATGAGCTCTCTAATGTATTATTTTTCTTTTTCTAATTAGCTATTTCTCCCTTCATTCCAGGAGGCCCAGTGTGGAGAAGGAACCAGGACACGGAATATTTCTTGTGTCGTGAGTGACGGCTCAGCTGATGATTTCAGCAAAGTGGTGGACGAAGAGTTCTGTGCTAACATTGAGCTCATCATAGATGGTGATAAACAAATAGTTCTGGAGGAAACCTGCACCCAGCCCTGCCCAGGTAACAATGAACAGAATTCAGATTTGAGGGATATCTTCCTAGGACCAGAGTGTTGGTTTCAAAGCACAAATCCCAGCCATTCTATTTTACCAATGAAGACTCAGGTACCAGATGCTAGAATGAAAACCAGCTGGCTCTGAGAGGCGGAGAAAGCACCCAGCCGGCCTTTCTACTCCACCAGTGTCTCAGAATGAATATTCCCTGTCTCCTCCATCCTATCTTAAATACCCTTCAACTTAAAAAACCTTCCTTAGAGTTTATGTTCACTCCTTGTAGACTGGTTACTTGTTCTACCTCTTGACCTAGCATTGACTTTATTTAACTCTTGGATTAAAGGTATATGCTAGGGTTGTGTCATACTACAAGTATGATTTACAGTAAACAGAAAGCTCTAGGAAAATGGCTGAGCCATACCACAAATAGATACAGCTCTCAGTATTGGAGTTTACAGTATGATCAAATATCCTGCAACACCAGAGTCAAGAAGAGATTGTGCTAGTCCATGTGAATGGTGTCACCCATTTTATTCAGTGATGTCTCTACTAACAACTCACTACAATACCTGCATTACTGTACAGAATAAGGTCTCTAATATCCTTGAGCTGCATATCCAGCCCTCTACAATGTGTCTTGGGAGCTAGACAGATTTGACATAAGAAGCTTTAAAGAGTAGAATATGAATCTGGGAATACATTTTAATCCTTGGCAGGGATGGTGTAAATTTATTAGTCTGATGGATTTGTTCAAAATATGAAAGTATATTTAGTAGAGAATGCTTCACTTTCATTTTGTTATTAAATTTTGGAAGCTTGACATGGATATTTCAAGATGATGATTATGTAATGCACAGACTACAGAAAAATATAATTGTTGGTTTTCCCTGTAAAATGAATGATGACATCAAACATAGATACATACAGAGTTTAAGCCTACTTACACAAAAGGAAGAGATCTAAATTCCATTCTGTTGATAGTCACTTAGATAAAGTTATATACCCCATCATCAGAATTTTTTTAAATTTTTACTCATACAAGGTTTTCCTGGTAAACACCAGGAAACCCAAAAATGTGACATCTCAGAGATATAAGCATTTCTATTACTTTCTAAATACTTTTCCTAGTTGCCGCCACCACCACCACCCCGGGCATTTTCAAAGTGTAATAGATTTTTTTACATAATATTTTATTTAATCCTTGAGAATTTCTTACAATATATTTTAATCATATTTACATCTCTCCTCCCTGAGCTGCTACCAGATCTACTACCACCACCTCTGGACCCAACTTCTATTCTTTCACTCTTTTTTGCTCTCTCTCTCTGTCTCTCTCTGTCTCTCTCTGTCTCTCTCTCTCTGTCTCTCTCTCTCTCTGTCTCTCTCTCTGTCTCTCTCTCTGTCTCTTGCTCCCTCCCTCACTCTTTGTGTGTGTGTCTCTAGCTCTCCTTTGTTCTCCTCTCTTCTCCCATCCCTGCTCTATTTCTATCTCTAATTCTCTCCACTTCCTCTCTCCTTCTCCCGCTCTCTTTTTTAAACCATTTGAGTCCACTTCATACTGGACAACTACTCTTGTATATGAGGCCTACCCTAGATTGTGCTCCATACATGAGAGGTCACAGCATTAATGAAAACTGACTCTGACTACCCCAACATCTATCAAATGCCAATAATTCCTGAGATAATGTTGGTACTATATTCCCACTTCCTCAGCCCTCTGTTATTATTTTGTTCAGCTTGACTTTGAGCGTATCTTGTGTGTATAGTCAACAGTCACTGTGGGTTTACATCTGTATCTACCCTGATTCCTTGATGTTGTCCACCAACTGTGAAACTTTCAGTCTTTTCATACCCATTTTCTTGAGATACCTGAGTCTTGAGAGGAAAAATGTAATATATACATCCTATTTAAGGCTTAGCATTCAAAAGTAACTTATTCTCTGCATTTTACTAGTTGTGGGTCTTTATTAATAAACATTTACTTGAAGAAAACACAACTATGTTGAAAGACGTACTGCTCTATGAGGAGAGCATTCAATAATTAAGAGTCATGTTACTACTATGTCTATTTAACATAATAATAGTATAGGGCCGCCGGGCAGTGGTGGTGCACGCCTTTAATCCCAGCACTTGGGAGGCAGAGACAGGTGGATTTCTGAGTTCGAGGCCAGCCTGGTCTACAGAGTGAGTTCCAGGACAGCCAGGGCTACACAGAGAAACCCTGTCTTGAAAAACCAAAAAAAAAAAAAAAAAAAAAATATAGGGCCAGTTTTCATAGGTAATAGTAATATTGTCCAATATAATGCTATACTGTACATAAATATAAATAAGTTTTGGATTACCAGGATTTCTAACCCATGACACAAAAACTATTTTTCTTTTCTTTTTTCCTTGAGTTTTTTGAGATAGAGTTTCTCTACACAGCCCTGGCTGTCCTGGAACTCACTCTGTAGATTAGGCTGGCCTTGAACTCAGAAATCCACCTGCCTTTGCCTCCTTAATGCTGAGATTAAAGGCATGTGCTACCACTGCCCAGCACAAAAACTATTTTCATTAATCACACATCCTAGCAACTCTGTGTAATTTAGTCATGTCCAGCATAATATGAGTCTCTAATTATTTGTGTGGCAAATTGAAGTACTTAAAGTGATAAGAGCATTATACAGATTTATCTCTGCCAAAATTAACTCTTTCACCAAGCAATTAGTTGGCAGTTGAATGAAAGGGGGTTTGTGAATGATGTTTCACTAAACCCTCCCTATTTTCAAAATGATAAAAGTTGAATGCATGAGTCCATCATGGAATTCTGTTTCTATGCATATACTCAACCAACTCACACATGTAATGTATATGTCCAACACAAGCTTGTACTTCAATATTCACAAGAGTTCCATAATTAGAACTATTGAAACATACAATAGATCTTACAAACATGAGTGGTTAAAAGATGAAGAATGCATATATACTATGACTCCAGGAGAGTTCTGAAATTCTGGGAATGGTCTCTTCTTGATTAAATGTTGATTTCACAGATATGTAATCAAATTGTAGGAATTTGCTATGAATTTATGGTATTTGACATTTTGTGTGTACTATGTATTTTTCTCAGAGGGGTGTGGTTGATTAGAGATGTAGATTCGAAGAAATAGACAGTTTCTGTTTTAATGTCAACTTCTCACTAGCCTGCCTCAGCTAGATTTCTCTGAGAAGAAAAAAATATGATATTTATAAATACTGGTTCTCTCACCTTTAAACTCAAACCAGTTTAATTTATGAGTACCTGGTAACAAGTTCTATGTATTGGTAGGTTTTACTTGCCCCCTTTACAATAATGACAAATATCATGTTAACTTTTGACCAAATAATATCTATCTCTTAGAAAATGATCATGAGGGACAAACTTCAGATCATAGCTTATGTTTTATAAAAGTAGGTCACCCCAACACCACCCAACCACTTCAAATTACATATTTACTGCATCTAAACTGATAATTATTATGTTTGTCGAAATCTCATATATATATCATGCATAACTAGAATACTACCAAGGATGTTCGGTATCAAAATGAGTATCTACATCATTGTTCCTCATGGGTATAAGTCATCAACCTATTTCATACAGGTGACTGTTATTTGAAAGACTGGTCTTCATGGAGCCTCTGTCAGCTGACCTGTGTGAATGGTGAGGATCTTGGCTTTGGTGGAATACAGGTCCGATCCAGAGCAGTGATCATACAAGAACTTGAGAATCAACATATGTGCCCAGAGCAGATGTTAGAAACAAAATCATGTGATGGTAAGTGCTTCAATTCTTTTTTATTATCATTTTATTTATTTACATTTCAAATGTTATCCCCATTCTCCATCTCCCCTTCATGAGACCCCAACCCTATCTCCCTCCCCTTTGCCTCTAAAAAGGTGCTCTTCCACCCACCCACCCACCCTGCCTCATCCCTTTATCATCTTCCTTCTCTGGGGTATCAAGCCTCCACAGGACCAAGCACATCCTCTCCCAATATGCCAGGCAAGGCAGTCCTCTGTTAATTATGTAGCAAGGGCCGTGGACCAGCTCTTATATGCCCTAGTCCCTGAGAGCTCTGAAGGGTCCAGTTAGTTGATATTGTTGTTCTTCCTACGGGGTTGCAATCCTTTTCAGCTCCTTCAGTCCTTCTCCTAACTCTTTCATTGGGGTCCATGAGCTCATTCCAATGGTTGGTTGTTGGTGTCTGCATTTGTTCCAGTCAGGTGACGGTAGAGCCTCTCAGTGGACAGCCATGCCAGGCTCCTGTCTGCAAGCACAACATGGCATCAGCAATAGTGTCATGATTTGATGTCTGAACCTAGGATGGATCTCAATGTGGGTCATTCTCTGGATGGCCTTTCCTTCAGTCTCTGCTCATTTTTTTTTGTCCCTGCATTTCCCTTAGACAGAAAAAATTCTGGGTTAAAATTTTTGAGATGGATTGGTGGCCCCATCTCTCAACTGGGGGCCATGTCTATCTACTGGAAGTGGTCTCCTAAGGGTCTATCTCCCCACTGTTGGGCATTTCAGCTTGTTTCATAGCCTCCCTCATGTCTAGTGTTTGGGACTTTCTAGTGATTACCCCCCTATTCCCTACCCTACACTGCTGCATATTTCTATTCATTCTCCTTGCCCTCTAGGCTTCTCTCCTGTTTTCTCCCATACCTTATCTACCCTCCCTTTTCTCCTACCCTCACTTTTCCCACCCAGGTCCCTCCCTCTGCCTCCTGTGATTAATTTTCCCCCTTCTCAGTAGGATTGAAGCATCCACATTTGGGTTTTTCTTCTTGTTAAGCTTCATATGGTCTGGGAATTATGTCATGGGTATTCTGAACTGTTTGGCTAATATCCACTTAACAGTACATTACCATGCATGTCCTTTTTGGTCTGGGTTACTTCACTTAGTTTATTTTCAAGTTACATCCATTTGCCTGAAAAATTCATGATTGCCTCATTTTTAATAGCTGAATAATATTGTATAAATAAAGTATCCTGTATCCATTCTTCCTTTGAGGGACATGTGCATTGTTTCCAGCTTCTGGCTATTATAAATAAGGCTGCTATGAACATGTCCTTGTAGTATGATAGGGTATGTTTTGGGTATATGCCTGCCCTGGTATGAGATGGCTGAGTCTTCAGGTAGGAATATTTCCAAATTTCTGAGGAGCAGCCATATTGATTGAAAAAGTGATTGGACCCATTTGCAATTTGACATCTATTCATTTGGTTCTGTTGAATTTGTTTTGAGTGAGTGAATTTGTTAGATTTCTACTTACAGTAGAGAGTTAAATTAAAAATAAATTCTGAGGTGCTAAGAGTATGAATCATGAGAAAAGTGCTAGCCATGCAAGTATGAAGACATAAATTTGAATCTCAATGTTTGTAGGCAAAATCAGAAGCATTTCCAGAAGCCTGAGAGCCAGATAGCTGGCTGTATTCAATAGCAAACAAAAACAATGTGGAAATTGATAACCAATAATCAAGGTTGTCCTGTAACCTTCATATGTGTGTCTCTAGACTACACACACACATACACACACACACACACACACACACACACACACACACAAGATGATGAGGAGGGAGGGAGGGAGGGAGAGTGCAAGATTCTGGTCTTAAAATATGGAATATTATTTTAAAAAATGTTTCCTGGTTTTAAAAACCCCAGACGCTGAAGATAATTGGGAGCATTGATTGTGTGTTTATACCAACAATGACCAAACATAAATCGAATAGGTTCCATTTGTTTAAAAAAATAATCAAATTAAAGAAGAATGACAAAAGCATTGTAAAATTAGACTCAACATGGTCTTAGAAATTGATAAATTAATTCATTGGTGAGAATTAGCAATTTTAATTTTACAATAATTGGACATAGAGCATGATGGACATACTTGTTCATGTGTCTTTTATATATATATGTATACAGAGCTATTCCCTCGATTTTTTCAGCAAATTCCATATTCAAAACTTCAGTGCATTACAATGTCACACCTTGGAGCATGGTGGTATTTTGATAACAATAAAAATCTTGGTATCTAGTGTTTAGTATAAATTTTTAGCTTTGTTCTGTAATAGTTAAGAAATGTGACATATGACATATATTAAGTATAGAAAATGTCTCTTTACATTGACAACTGGAAGAGGAGACCTAGGATGCTGAGAAAATATAGATCGAAAACTAATAAACTAGATGTTTTAACCTAATAATTGGGTAGAATTTCCAGCCCTGTCAATATCATCTTCCTAAATTTACCAACCACATAAAATATTCCCTGTTCCTGGGACAGAGTAGCTCTGTCCCAGAGTAGTATAGAAGCTCAAAATTTGAAATTAATTAAGTAAATCCCAGGGTAGGGAATAGAAGTGTCAATGCAAAATGACAGTGAAGTAAACTTAGAAATCAAGAGTACAACTGGAGAAGAAACTCTCTCGTGGTCCTGAGTAATGTCACATCAGCGGTTGTTCTATGCCTGCAGACGGACAATGCTACGAGTACAAGTGGATGGCAAGTGCTTGGAAGGGCTCCTCTCGGACAGTCTGGTGTCAAAGGTCAGATGGCATAAATGTAACAGGTAAAACACCAATGCCTTGGTTTCTCTAAGTGTAGTCCTGTAATACATAAAGCAATTGAATACTAAAGGACTCTCCGTTGTCGACACACTATTGGAATCACTAAATGTATGCTGTGTACTTGTCTGGTGACCAGTGCTAAATTATTTTATTTTAAGATATTAAAATATCTCAAGTTCTCTCTTTACTATCTCCTTTGGACAGTACCATCACAATATATTTAATTGAAGTACCACTTAACATCAATTAATATAAGTGATATCTTGACTTTTCCATAGGAATTTTACACATTAACAAATTAGTATATGCAAAGAAAATGATAATTATTCCTTTCACTACCTCTGCTCTTGTGCTTTGAGGATGATACAGAGCAATGGAGTATGCATATGTAAACATAATCTACTGAAATTAGCAAATCTAGTATTAGATAATTTATTGATGAATAAGGAAGACTTGTCAATAAATCCAGTAAAATGAAAAGAAACTTCAGGCTGAGTATGTACTGAATAGCCTGAAAATCCCATGAAAACAAGGTACTGTCAGAAGCACAACTCCACTTTGGACACATAAACACAAATTTAAAACATTTTTCCATAATTATCATTTTAAAATAATTCAGTTGTCCAGAATCTCCACTTCAGAAGCAGGGTGTTTATTGACTGTCAGCTGCCCAGAGCACCTGATGGCTTGGGACTTTTATTTCAACTCTTGCAAGAAAAACAAAGTCATAGGCATCAGGGTGCCCCTGAGTAAAGCCCACTTGTGATTTCACTTTCATGTGTATTATGAGATCATAGGACCCATATTGAATTTCAAGTGACCCGGGTCTATTGAAACCTAATTTCTTACTTCCTCTCTATGAAAGCCAGAACAGAATGTCAAATTATATTGTTATGAAGATACAATTTTGTGTGTGACTAAAAGCTGTACCAAGAAGCCTTTGATAACAGCATCGCCCAGTGGACATATAATATGGAATAGAAAAAAACACCTACCAGGAAACTCTTTGCTGTCTCAACAGCATTATTTGGGGAAGGAAAACACTCAGCTGGAACTCCATTCTAGGCAGAGTGGGTGCTAAGAGCAGAGAGGAGGCAATGTAGCCATTCCAAACCAGGTGTTGGAAATGTCATTCACTTAACTCCAATCCTGGAAATGAAGATACATCATTCTTTGAGTGATTCAGAAGGAACGTAATAGTTTCCTAAAAGGTTCTATTTGATTGAAAGTTTTTTTTTTTTTTTTAAACAGAAGTAAATAATGTGTCTGCTGTTTTCTTGTAACACTAGGAAAACAAATGTAAAGTCTATTACCTATATGGATCAATTGCTTATCTTTATAAATTGTCATTATAAGGAAGCCATGTGAGAACTTTTTTGTCATATATTTAGTGGTAGCATGGTAGCTGACCTGCGTTTACTTCACAGTGAATGTTTTTGTGATGTGATCATTTTTGTTTTATCTTCCTATATTTTGTTGCATTTTAAAAAATAAATGAATGAGTGAATGAATGAATGATGAATGAAAATCTAAAAAAGTATTTACAAGATTAAAAGAAAAACAGATTCTGGGAACCTTTGATTGCGTCCAAAAGACCATGAACTCAATGAATAAAGAGAAGTTGTTTTAGATAATGTTGTGTTGCATGGAGTAAATATAGTTTGAAACTAAGAGTCCCAGATTGTTACCAATATTGTTTCTTTAGGGCAACTGTCTCCATCATTAAATGTGCCATATCAGTCAATGCACAGTTTGTAGTGCATGTGAGAAGTAAATTGGAGGGATTAATTTCAATGGCAAATTGGAAAACAGTACAAGCAAAAGACTTGGTGGTTATTTTTGGCTTTCTTCCCAGCATACATAAAATATCCAGAAGTAACAAGAATAGTGATTTTTTTCAAAAATAAATAAACACTATAATAAACCCATTTGTATAATACTCAAACAAACTGAAACTTACTTTGCTGGTTATGAAAACTACCATTTTGAATAGCCAAGAAAGGTATTTAACTAGAAACTAAAATTCAATCTGTTTTGTTTGTAATTGCTGGCCTTGGCTTGAGGAAATAGGTTAGATGACCTGTTTACTTCCAACTACTATCGGAAATAGGTTATATGAAACCAGTGTTTCAAATCTAGCAGCTACAAAATCAGCCTCTTGGCAGTATGTCTTGGACACTTAGGAAGTACAAACCACAGTACTGTTTTCTGGGTAAAAAAGCCCAATTCCTAATGAAATTGTTAGCTAGCCATTTCACAAATGCACTGTACTTCTTAGAAATTCCAAGGGAATTCAAACTTCAAACACGAGTGTGTATTTTTTTTTTCACAGCAAGGGAAGTCATTTGTTAAAATATGATTTTCTGTTCTGCAGGGGGCTGCTTAGTAATGAGCCAGCCTGACACCGACAGGTCCTGTAATCCTCCCTGTAGTCAACCCCACTCATATTGTAGTGAGGTAAGTATATGTTCATTAGAATGGACAAGTTACTTCTGTCATCCCCCTGTCTCTGGTACCATCCCTTTCTCCAGTCCCCAAAGAGCCATGACTGGAGGCAGAAACCATCCACTCTAAAGCATCATTTTTGTTTTGTTTTTATATTAATTGAACAGTTCTCAATGTACTTATTTACATTTAGAAAGACTTAGCATGATGAGGCAAAGTTAATTTAGCTAAGGCAACCATTAGATGAAACACAGGATCACCAATGGAAGAGTTAGAGAAAGTACTGAAGGATCTGAAGGGGTTTGCAACCTCATAGGAAGAACAACAATATCAACCTATCAGACCCCGTCAGACCTCCCAGGGACTAAACCACCAACCAAAGAATACACATGGAAGGAACCATGGCTCCAGCCGCATATGTAGCAGAGGATGGCCTTGTCAGGAATCAATGGAACGAGAGGCCCTTGGTTCTGTGAAGGCTCAATGCCCCAGTGTAGGGGAATTTGAGGGCAGGAGGCAGGAGTGGGTAGATGGGTGAGGGAGCACCCTCATAGAAGCAGAGGGAGGGGGATAGGATAGGGAATTTGAGGAGGGGAAACAAGGAAAGGGGATAACATTTGAAATGTAAATAAAGAAGATATCTAATAAAAAATTTAGAAAGGAAAAAGAAATTGCATGTGGTAAATTCTCTTTAAAATGCTTCCTAATGCTGCTCTTTTCTCTGAGTAAGCTTAGTTCTCCTTTGCAAGATCATCTTGCATGTAGAGTGTAAGCCTCCCTGCTCTTTTGCAGATGAAGGCATGCCGCTGTGAAGAAGGGTACACTGAGGTCATGTCCTCCAACAGCACCCTTGAACAGTGCACACTCATCCCTGTGGTGGTGATTCCCACTGTGGAGGATAAAAGAGGAGATGTGAAAACCAGTCGGGCAGTTCACCCAACCCAGCCCTCCAGTAACCCAGCAGGACGGGGCAGGACTTGGTTTCTACAGCCATTTGGGCCAGGTGAAGCAACTAGACACTTAATTTAAAATTCTTTACTTAGACATTCTACCAATATCACAGTATATTTTTTAATAACCAAGAATTTTTCAAATAAATGGTAATTTCTCAATCCATGGATTGATTTAACATTGCAGCTATCTTTGTCTTTTTATTTTCATTGTGAACACAAGCATCCATGCCAAGATTCATAGAAATGAAACTGATTTCTTCAAAAAAAATATTGATATTGCTTATCTCAAACCCATTCCTAAACTTGTAAGGATAATAAATATACACTGAACAAAGCAATGTTATGATGAAAATAATTGGAAAAATACATTGTCACAACAGAGATAAATAAGAGTATAAAGGCATTTGGGGTTTTCAGTGTAATGATATATAGACGGTGGTATGAACCTTTCATAAAGAATATGAGATATGCAGACCCATGCCAAGAGCACTTGGCTGCTAGTAAAGAGCATCCTCAAAGTTGAAGTTCCCACTTCCCTCAGCATCTGTAGGGCTGAATATTCAGAGACAGTGACAGAGCCTTCCTTTCTTGATGGAATGACCCTAACTTAGAGGCTGATCAGGCCATTGTCATATTACAACAGGTATTCTTAGTAGTATATCCAAGATCGAACTTAAACCCAAGGCAGGAATAAGCCTGCAAGCTTGAAGAAGTACTACTCTCTACTTTGCAGACTTTCTTTTCCTCTCTGGGGTCGAACACACTGTCTCCAGGTACAGAAAGTGTCCTACTAGTGCTTAAGCACCACATATTCTATTCTGCAGGAGGCTGCTTGGTGATAAGCCAGCCTGAGGCCAACAGGTCTTGTAATCCACCCTATGGTCAACCCATTCCCTCTCACCATGGAGGAATTCCATACAAATCCAGACCTCACCAACTTTATAATTGCATCACACACGTGAGAAATGAAGAAAGAAATTTGCATAGCTAACATACATCAATTTATGACCATTAAATAAAAGCATTTTCCTTATAAGAGAACCAAAATTGGATTTTTAAGGTATTTTAAATATTTGGGTGATTACCATTATCCACAATCCCTCCTTTTATAAGATTCTTAGCTGAACATGCAATTGAGTTTGAAAAGCTAATTTGTCTGTAAAAATCTAAGAAACTCTCCTCTCCAATTTAGGAGCACAAATTACCTTTAGCAACTTAGACCTTATCTAAAAGTCCAACCAGCTCTCCACAAACAAGAACATCTTTTCTCAAGTTAACTAATTCTCTACATTTTGTTTAATAATTTCCCCCAAACAGTTTGAATATTTGTTAAATAATTTTAACAGAAAAGATACCAGTAGTAGAATAGCTCTTTTGATTCTGAACTCAATTTAAAAAAAAAAAGAAAGAAAAGAAAAGAAAAGGAAAGGAAAGAAAAGAAAAGAAAAGAAAAGAAAAGAAAAGAAAAGAAAAGGAAAAGGAAAAAACACAAATTTAATCTCCAGGTTTAGAATGAAGTGATAGTTAGAGTATTAGCTGAACTTATTTCCAGCAAACTAGCCTCTAATGAACAAAATCCCTAGTACTAATTATATTTGACACTTTTCAAATATTGGATAAGTCTCCACAGGGGTCATTTTTGTCCATATCTAATTTCCATACTCTTACCATATTGTGATATGAGTATTGCCCACATACTTATCTGTACATACTGCCTGCATGTTTCCATGGTGACTACAGACAATGTATGCTAATGTTAGCATCAAAGTAAGTGGGCAACATCGTCCTGAACACGTTCAAAGTTTACTTAAAGCATAGCACTTCAAGGTCAAAGGAGCCCCCAAAACTGAACTAGAATAGTGCCTGTCGCAGGGATTGTACATCCCTGGAACATTAGAAAAGAGATATTCAAAGATCCTATGCTGTGTTATTCTATGTGATTATCTCTGAAATTCTCTCATTGTTGAAGCACACTCTAAGAATAGAATAGATTAAAGATTGTAATTGCCAAACCAAAAAGTTAGTCTGTTACGAAACTGTTAAAACTGTTAAAATAAAAGTGAATGGTCAAATACCTATCTGCATTGAATCCAAGTTTTATGAATTTCTCAAAAACTGCATTGTTTTTCATCTTTAATATATTATATGCCATTCCTGAAGTAGGTGGGAAAGTCAAAGCATGC
>JADRCD010228052.1:0-10777 GCA_019843815.1 Montemys delectorum | reverse complement strand
TTCTTTTCTTTTCTTTTCTTTTCTTTTCTTTTCTTTTCTTTTCTTTTCTTTGTCTTTTCAGCTTTCCTGGCCTCAAGAAGGGCCACAGCAATAGTGGAATTTCTTGGAAAAAAACACAGAAGCACTGGGGCTCCACAGAGATAAGCACTTTCTATTTTCCTCACTGTTGTATGCTTGCAAAGAATTACTGAGTGCAGTGGACTGTGTGGCCACTCTTTGGGGCAGTCGGCTGCAAAATCTGTGGAATGTTGCTGGAACATTTTCACAGAAAACTCCAGCTGACCACCTGGGGATCCATCCCATATACAGTTACTAAACCCAGACACTATTGTGGATGCCAAGACGTGCTTGCTGACAGGAGCCTGAAATAGCTGTCTCCTGAAAGGCTCTGTCAGAGCCTGACAAAAGCAGAGGTGGATGCTCAGAGCCAACCATTGGAAATGAGCGAAGGGTCCTTGATGGAGGAGTTAGGGAAAGGACTGAAGGAGATGAAGGGGTTTACAGCCACATAGGAGGAACAACAATGTCAACCAACCAGGACACCCAGAGCTCCCAGGAACTAAACCACCAACCAAAGAGTACACATGGAGGGACTCATGGCTCCAGCTGCATATGTAGAAAAGAATGGCTTAGTCAGTCATCAATGGGAGGAGAGGCCCTTGGTCCTGTGAAGGCTCAATGCCCTGTGTAGGGGAATGTGTGGCTGGTGAGGCAGAAGTGGGTGGATGGTTGAGGAAGCACCTTCATAGAAGCAGGGGGAGGGGGGAGGGGAGAGGGGGTTTTTGGAAGGGAAACCAGGAAAGGGGATAACTTTTGAAATGTAAATAAAGAAGATATCTAGTAAAAATATCTAACTAAAAAAAGAAAAAAAAAAAAAAAAGAAAGAAAACTTCAGCTGAAATTGCCTATCAGAATTCTTCACTTTGAGAACATAAAATCCAAATAGAAACCCAAATAACAAAACCCAGATTTCTTACCCTCAAAATTGTGAACCATCGTGAATGCCTAGGGTAGTTGGTTACATGGGAATGAATTAGCCATGTGGGTCTTTAATTAGGCATCAGGGAGCAAAAAAAAAAAAAAAAACGGAGCAGAGATGGACCCAGGGTGAGACAGAGATTGGATGTACCAGTTGTTCCACAAGTGGCTTTATTTTTAATCCCTTGGAGAGTTTGATTGTTCTTTGAATTTCATAGTTTTAGATATACTAAAGAAGGGGAGAAAATTTAGTTGTCCACATAAACGAGTCTGTCTCTCCTGTGAAGTGCCTGTTTTGGAAAGAAGCAGCTTCATGACTCAGAGGCAGGGACACTTGAGTCACCTGGCGAGTTCGTAGGACCTCAGCAGGTATCAGTGAGAAGACAAGCTACCCAGACAAAGTTTTGTCTGAGGCGTGGTGTTCTTCCAATCCATGAAGAATCTTCTTCCCTCGGTGTTGGGAGTTTTGTACACCAGCTCCTTTCATCTGTTAGAACTTCCTCTGGAGAAAGAATATCAGCCTTCGCTATCCTGAGGTGGTCTTACTTCTGTTGCTTTCCTGTTTCTTATTCCTGTGCTAATTGCGTTTTTATAAACACATATCCCTATAAACAAGTCTTTGGGACATCAACTATTCATACCTCCATTTGTTATCTTCAGTTAATCTGTCAAGTATCGTGGACATACACTTTGTTCTGCTGAGAAAGAAAAGACCTCAAACTCAAGTCATAAAGGGTTCTTTACATAGAAATGCCTCTGGTATGTCAAGATAATAGATGGAGAATCGCAAAATACCAGCCTCCCTTTCTGACTATGAAATTTTAGAGTGGATATTTGGATGAGAATTCCTGTGCTAAATGCTACCTGAATACAGATACATTGTAATTAGAACGGTGACTGGTGCTTATAGGTAGCCTTACCAGGAACTTGCATTATTCAATGGAGAGAAAATGATACAAAACATAGTTACTATCAAGCTGCTTTAGCTTCCAAATACAGAATGAAACATCAATTGAAAGGTCAGAGGCCTCTAAGCACCACAGAAACCAGAGAGTGACTTCGTTCTTTCCTGATGCTACATGGTGGCCAGACCAGTTGCACAATCTAAACCCTTACAGCAGAGCCATTAGCTAAACTGGAAGCAGCTGGGGTGGATTCCTGGCAGATACAAAACTATCCCATACATAAAACAAATAATTCATTTTTAAAAATAGCTGTTGTTTCCAGCTTTTGGCTGTTACAACTAAGGCCTCTATGAACATAGCGGAAGCGTGTACTCCTGTGGCATATGGGGCATCCTTTGGGCATATTCCCAAGAGGAGTATAGCTGGGCCTACAAATAGATCTAGTTCCAATTTTCTGAGGAACCACAAGATTGATTTCCAGAGCAGTTGTACTAGTTTTCAGTTCCATAAGCAATGGAGAAGTGTTCCTCTTTCTCCACATCCCTTGCCAAAATGTGTTGTCACCTGAGGTTTTGATCTTAGCCACTTTGATTGGTGTAAGGTGGAATCTCAGAGACATTTTGATTTGCATTTCCCTAATCACTAAGGATTTTGAACATTTCCTTAAGTGCTTCTCTTCCTTTTGAGATTCCTCTGTTGTAGATTCTCTATTTAGTTGTATACTCCATTTTTTCTTTTTCTTTCTTTTTTTTTTTTTTTGGTGCTTAGTCCCTTATTTGTGAAAGCCAGAAAGAAGCTGGAAACAACCCAGATGCCCACGATTGAAGAATGGATACAGAAAATGTGGTCCATTTACGCAAAGGAATACTGCTCAGCTATTAAGAATGTCAACATCATGAGTTTTGCAGGCAAATAGATGGAACTCGAAAATATCATCCTGAGTGAAGTAACTCAGATCCAAAAGGACATGAATAGTATGTACTCACTAAGAAATGGATATTAGCCCCCAAATTACAGAATGCCCAGGATACAATCCACAGAACTCAAGAAGGTCCAACAAACCAAAGGGCCCAAGTAGGGATGCCTCAGTCTTACTTGGGAGGGAGAAGAAAGCAATCACAGTGGGGGGGGGGTGGGGCAGAGAGAGGGAGGGACCTGGGTAGGAGAGGGGACAGGGAGAGGAAGGAAGAACATAATCAGGTATTGGCAGGGGTACAGGGAAACAGGTCTGAAGCCCTGAGGGCCAGCAGAAAGAATCAAAGCAGGCAATCTGGGGAGGTAGAAGGTGGGGAGACCCTCTAGAATGTACCAGAGACCTGGGAGGTGAGAGACTGTCAGGACTCAAAGGGAGGGACCTTGGATAAAGTGCTCTACAGTGGGGAGAGGGAACTTGTAGAGTCTACCTCCAGTAGAGGGATGGGATTGCCATCACACAGTCAAAAGCTCTGACCTAGAATTGTTCATGTGGGACGGAACTGCAGGGACAAAACTGGAGAAGAGCATGAGAGAAAGGTCCAATGACAGACCCAAATTGGGATCCAGCTCCAGGGGAGGCCCAGGCCCTGATACTGTTACTGATGTTTTGGCGTGCTTGCAGACAGGAGCCTAGCATGGCTGCCTCTGAGAGGACGAGCAAACAGCTGATAGAGTCAGAATCAAATGCACCCAACCAATGGATGAAAGCCGGGGACCTCTGTGGTTGAATTGGGGAAAAGTTGGAAGAAGTTGAGGAGGGCAACCCTATGGCAAGACCAGCAGTCTCAACCAACCTGGACTCCTGAGATCTCTCAGACACTGAGCTACCAACCAGGGAACACATACCAGCTGGTATGAGGCTCTTGACACATATACAAGAGAGGACTACTTGGTCTGACCTTAGTGAGAGAAGATGCACATAACCCTGGAGAGACCTGAGGACCCAGGGAGTGGGGAGGCCTGGAAGAGTGTGGGTGGGGGTAGGGTGGGGACATCCTCTTGGGGACAAGGTGGGGGGGTGAGGGAGGAGGTACGGAATGGGGTGCAGTTAGGGGGCAGTACGGGAGGGGGATGAAGTCTGGATTATAAAAAAAGATTAAAGAATAAAAATAAATAAATTAAAATATAGCTCTAATCCCAGTAAATAAAATAAAATATTGATAATAGCTGAAGTATTTGAAGACGCTAAATGAGGTTAAAATCCCTTTCAGTATTTTATTGTAAAAATAATATTTTTATAGTTATAAATCCTTAAAATGGCTAGATAAACTAAAGTAATATCACTGAAATATTTGCTATTTGCATTTTGTCATATACTTTTGGTCAGTTCTTTTTGTTTGTTTTTTTAATGCTTTTGTATTTAAATGTGAAATGATTACAGAGAGACAGAGTAAAAAAGTTCTTCTTTGCTCAGGTAATTGCTATAAAGAGTTTGTAGCCAGGAATCATTTTTTTCTCCATGTTTATGTATTTACCAAAAGAATATAGTATACAGTTTATCATAATATTCATCTAATATTAGTTTTATCATTGTACTTTGTATTGTAACTTTTTAATACAAATGATTTAGATAGCCAATTGTGTAATATTTACAATTAAATATTCCAGTTAGTTCCAAAGTTATGATCAACTTCATAGGTAAGTATGTGAAAGAATTTATAAATAATCTCTTAGATAAATTTCCAATTAGAAAATATTGGAAAAATATTTTATGAAATTACAAGGTTTGCTTTGAGATTAGAAAATAGTTTTTCACCAGTGGCTTTTACAAGTTTAGGTTTTTAATAGTCAATCATAAAATTACAGGCGTTATATATCCTTATAGTTGTTAATCATATATATGTCAATCTCCATATATATGGATCATAATATAACTCCATCATTGTCCCCTTCTCTCTCCTTTGTGAAAACCTTCCCTTGTACTCTTTCCCTTTCTCTCTTTCAAATTCATGGTCCCTTTTTTTTTGAAAGTATTATTACATACATATATAATTCCCAAATACATTAATATAACTCATTCAGTTTTCACAATGTTATTTGTATGCATATGTTTCCAGGGATAATGATTCAGTAATGGGTAGTCAGTTATGCTCTTCCCTGGGGAAGGCTATTTCTTCCATTGTCAGCATTTCTTAGTTCTTTGTTTATGGTTAGAGCTCCATCCACAGTAGTATATCCACTGGTATTGTCCTTGTTCCATTCATGTAAGGCTGCCATGTTAATAAGACTTGATAGGTGCTGTAGCATTTTCTCTGTCCAATCACATTAGGGCAGTGACAAGCTTGTGATTGGACAAGAATAGAGAGGTGGAGCTAGAGGTGGAGGAGAAGGGTCAGGAGCAGGAGGAGATGTTGTCATGGAGACAGACGATGAGGACGAATCTGGCTCTACGAGGTTATACAACCAAGTAAAGGTTTTTACAAAATAGATTAATTGGGTTAGAATATTGTTTTTATTATTTGGTTCAGAAATTATTGCATTGGCATCTTGTAAATTGTGTTCTTATTATATAAATCTGATTGGATATTAAGGCTTTAGGAGTCATGCTTTACTTACCGGGTCTTAGGCGCTATTTAGATGAATTATTGTGGGGGTATGTAAAGAATTGCATGAGAATGAGATGTAGCTTGCTGGGAGGAAATAGCAACAACCGGCCAGAGCTTAGTATTGAGGATGAACGGTACCGGGTCAAAAATGTGGCCCGGCGGAAAGCGAGTTTGCGGGGTGGATTCATTTTTTATAAGTCCCGCAACAGATAGGTACACCTATACTAACATTTCTAGGAGATAAAATCTCACATGAAACTCCCTCTTTCTCTGGTTCCTACAATCTTCTACAATGATCCCTGAACCTTAGATGCAGGAGCTGTAGATAGTAAGGACAGTGCTTCACAACTCTGCATTTAGGTTTGGTGTGTGTTGCCACTCTATTTGGTGGCATAAACCTGGGAGAGCGGAACCTAACTACAAGACAAACTAAAGTCTCATGCAATATTCAGTTTTATTCCAGGCATCAGACAACTTACATTCTGAGGGTTAAGCAAAGTCATGAGAGCATTTGAGTTCAAGTTGTATGCAGTCACAAGGGCAAGGTCCCAGGAATTGAGGCAGTGTACTACAGCGAGGCCAAGTCATGCTTAAAAACATTATTCTGAATAATAAAGGTTAAGATGCTGGATATTCTAAAGCAAACCCACTCCTATTATTTCACTTATGAGGAGCACAAAATGCAATCCAAGAACAAGCCACGTTATGGAGAAACAGAGGTTACAAACTTTTGTCTGTTTACTTATATGAGAAATCTCATATAGCTTCATTCATGGGCTCTGTTCAGACAGGTATGGTTTTCTGCAATTGTCTTTGTCCCCTGCAACATGAATTTCCTTAGTGAGGGGTGGGGACTATGTACGTTTATCTGTAGGCACAGGAATAATTATTTAAAGTGTAGTTTGGAATTATGTTTATTTAGTAAAGTGTTGGCTATAGGTTCCTCCCTGAAATTCATGACTTCATTAGCACCAGGTATTTGGCTAGGTTTCAAGGACCAGCTATGATTTTCCCTTTGTCTAATTTCTAATTAAAGAGCTCTTGGGGAAGCACCTGACACTAATGTACATTTTGTCCTCACTATAAGCATCTTAACATGCTGGTTATAATTATAGATCATGAGGACCATAGCTCAGTAGAACTGTTGGATGCTCCCCTCCTTTGGAAGTTTGTGTGGCACCTTCTAGTATCACGAAAACTAGTGTCAGGGAGGAAGCTCATGTGTTAGAGATAGTTCAGGTCCTCCAAGTCCTGTGTCTAAAGTGCATGGTGTCTTCCACAATAAGGACTAACCTGTCTGGATAACAACCAATTGCATCAGAAATAGTCTATAATGCTTTGAGAGTCTCTTCAACAACCCTGACCAATGACTCAAAAGAGGGCTTCTCAAAAGAGGACTAATGTTGGGATTTTCTTTAGGAGGCCTTTGATTTTTGACAGCTGAGATGAAAAAAATTCATCAAACTATATGAGTATATTTATATACAGAGTTACCTATAAGTATCTTAGGTAGATAGTTAATAGTTTGATTCCTTATTATATTTTCAAGTATTCTTATTGATATTTTACTTTTTCCCTCCTTTTTCTGTATTTGCTTCCCTCCTCACTCCTTAATTAAGTCTCCCTTTCCTATTTCTGTCTTCATATCAGTTTTGTTCTGCTATTTACATCTTCATTGCTTGCTCCACTTTTTATATCCATGTCTGAAGGAGCTATATATATATAGGAAAAGTTTGTCTTTCTGTGTCAGGATTACCTAACTCAGTACTATCTTCTTTAGTTCTACTCATTTACCCTCAGAAATTTATTTTTCTGTACAGCTGAATTATATTTCATAACATATATGAATCAATTTTCTGTTGAATGACATTTAGTTTGCTTCCATTGTTTGATTATTAGGAATGGAGAAGCAGTGAGCATGACTAAGTAGCTGTTTGCAATAAGAGCTTGAGTTCATTGAGAACATGCCCCAGGAAATGGTGTAGATGGGTCAGGTGGTAGATTCATTTTTAGCTTTTGGAGAATTCTTCACACTGACTTCCAGAGTGACTGGGACAGTTTGCAATCCTACTAACAGTGGAGGAGGGCTCCCTCTCCCCACAACCCCTCTAGCCTTTGTTGTTGATTGTTTGGTTGATCTTTGCCATTCTGCATGGAGTAAGATGAATTCTCACAGTTTTTTTTTTTTTTTTTTTTTTTTTTTTTTTTTTTTGATGATGAATGAGTTTTTAGATATTTCTTTACCACTTTTCCTTCTTCTGTAAACTCTCTATTCAAGTCCTGGCCTCATATTTTAAATGGATTGTTTGCATTTTCACTATTTTTTAAAAGTTCTTTATTAAGTATAAAAGTTAATTACTTGTGAAATGTATAGTTGGCAAAGATTCTCTCCCATTCAGTGGGCGTCCTCTTCACCTGATTGTTTCTTTAGATGTGCAAAAGCTCTTTAGTGTTATGAAGTCCTACTTCTAGTTGTTGGCCTTAATCCCTGGACAAATGCAGCTCTATTCAGAAAGTCCTTTCCTTCATTTATACCATGTAGGATATCACCAATGGTCTCACCGAGCAGTTTGAGTGTCCTGGGCTTCATATCTGGGTCCTTGGCCTGATTGGAATTAGTTTTTATGAAAAGTTATAGATATGGGCCAATTTTATTCTTCTACATGTGGCTATCCTGTCTTCTCAGTACCTTTGTCGAAGACATTCTCTTTTTTCTAGTGTATGTTTTTGACATCTTTGTAAAATATTAAACGGCCATAGTTTCATGGCCTCATGTTAGAGCCCTCAGTTCTGTTTCATTGCTCTTCATGTATGTTTTAGTGCTGGTATCATATGTTTTTGCTATGATGGCTCTGTAATCTATCTTGATTTCATGAATGATTATCTAGCATGGTTCTTTTGGCTCAGGATTCTTTTGGCTACTGAGCCTAATTTGTGGGTCGATATGAATTTAAGGATAATTTTTTTTCTATTTGTGTGATGAATGAGATGGAAATTCAATTGATATTACACTGGATACGTAAATTACTTTTGGTAAGATGGTCATTTTTTTAGAATATTAATTCTACCAATCCATTAGCACAGCATGCTTTTCCATTCTTTCAGCATTTTTCTCTGTCTCTTTCTTCAGAGATTTAAACTTTTCATTGAAGAGTTTCTTCACCTCATTGGTTAGCTTTATCTTTGATTTTTTTTGAGGGAGGCTGTTGTGAATGGGAATGTTCATGATCTCTCTCTCGCTCTTTCTCTCTCTCTCTCTCTCTCTCTTTCTCTCTCTCTCTCACTCTCTCGGTATGTTTATTGTTTGTGGGTAGAAAAGCTATTGATTTTTGCAAGTGATTCTGTCTCTTGCTTGTTGGTAACTTTAACATTTCTTGAAGGTCTCAGATAGAGTTTTTGGGCTTTCTGATATATAGTATCATCATATGCAGATAGGAAAAGCTAGACTTCTCTTACTTTCTGTATCCCTTTAATTTCCTTCTTCTACCTTATTGCTCCAGCTAGAGCTTCGGGGACAGTGCATTATCACATAATGGGGTCAGCTTAGAGAAATGGGGTTTCTCCATTTAGCCCTGGGTATCTCAGATCTTACTGTGTTACAAAGGAGGTTGTGAACTCTAGGCAATCCTCCTCTCTTAGCCTTCCAAATTCTCAGACTGTAGGCAATGTCCATGCTTTATAAGACACAGTGAAGTACGTGGTGACAGCTCACCCAGGGATGCCACGCCCTCAGCCCTCACCAGAGCCTCCTTCCCTTGAGAAGGAGCAGTAGGAGGAGAACCTCTTCTTTCGGCTTCTGTTTTTATAACGTTCTTATAATTTTATATCCCTTCTTTAAAATAAACACATAAAAAACAAAAGGAAGGAAATGACTAAAAGTTATATTGCAAAAAACTGATAGCTTGGATTTCAGTGCTAAAAATTTTGTTTATCTGTGTTTTTGAGATTTACAGTGTTAAATTTACCTCTGTCCAAGCAAGCTGACTAAAGCAATGAATCCCTGTGGGGTTGTGTGAGTTGCCTTTTGGATAGTTTCTTTGCCTCGAGTTCTCTGCCTTCATTTCTTACTATCAACTTGACTAGAAATAGAAAACTTCCTGAACACATATTATCTTTCTGTAGGAAGATACCAGCCCATCATATGCCAATCTGTGCATTTAGACTCCATTTGTTTTGCATACCCTCTCTCATCTGCCTAAGTTAGTAGTTGCCATTTCTGAACTGAAGCACAGATTCATATTTGTGGCCTTTATTCTAATTCATGTTCACTTGCCCCTCCTTTCTCCACAGTCCATTAGACTCTCTGGCCAACAAAAGCTGAGCATGGTGGCATATTACTTTTGTATGGATGTCACCAAAATGCCAGATGGAACTGACATATTCCAGTTCATCACAGCAGCTGAGACATGGCAGAATTCATGGCTTCAGGAACATGCAATAGGAGACATGCTATATTAGAGTGAACCTGGAAGTAAGAATACAGCTGAAACCTCAGTGTCTACAATGTTGAAAAGCCTTTCTGGACTGACCTAACTCTCTCACCTCTGCTCCATCAATTGAAGGCTCCACAGCAGCCCTGCAGTTGAAATGTGATTCTGTGGAAGACATTTTGTATTCAAGCCATAGCAGGTACATTTCATTAAAACTTCATGTAGTGCTCTAATGTACATCCAACATGGGCAACTGCTCGTTTGATTTATGTTCATCCTTCATTGTTTACAGGAACCAACTTTCTTCACAACTTTCTTCTCTCTGAATAAATATATATTGTCTCTAGTGAGTTCTGAGGTTGATATTATTGAGAAAAAAAGCAAATAAGAGTATGGTTGAACAATTTGCCAGTTTACTACATCAGTTTGTGTTAATCTAATTGTAGTTGAGTATCATGAAGATGCCTTCTTCTCTTTACGTAGCAATCATTTTTTTTTTTTTTTTTTGGTGTTTTTTGAGACAGGGTTTCTCTGTATAGCCCTGGCTGTCCTGGAACTCATTCTGTAGACCAGGCTGGCCTTGAACTCAGAAATCCACCTGCCTCTGCCTCCCAAGTATAAAGGCGTGTGCCACCACCACCCAACATTTAGCAATCTTTTTAATCCAGGACAATTCAGCTTGTTCTATTTTCTGATCAATTTATACAAATTGTATGGAGTGTGTGTGATAATATATATTGGCTGCAGCATACACACATATGTATGCATGTCTCTCTCTCTCTCTCTCTGTGTGTGTGTGTGTGTGTGTGTGTGTGTGTGTATTAGCTGTCAGAAATAAATTATTCCCTTATCAGCAATGGTATGGCAAAGGAGTGGAGGTTAGTCAGAGGACCCAGAATGTGTATTGGTATACATGGAAGGTGAGAACCTGGATAAACTTCAC
>JADRCD010228051.1:0-32021 GCA_019843815.1 Montemys delectorum | reverse complement strand
AGGTAGATCAATGGAACAGAATTGAAGACCCAGAAATGAACCCACGTACCTATGGTCACTTGATCTTTGACAAAGGAGCATACAGTAGAAAAAAGACAGCATTTTCAACAGATGTTGCTGGCTCAACTGGCGGTTAACATGTAGAAAAATGCAAATCAATCCATTCCTTTCTCCTTGTACAAAGCTCAAGTCCAAGTGGATCAGGGACCTCCACATCAAACCAGATACATTGAAAATAATAGAAAAGAAAGTGGGGAAGAACCTCGAGCAAATAGACACAGGGGAAAATTTCCTGAAGAGGACGCCAATAGCTTCTGCTCTAAGATCAAGAATTGACAAATGGGACTTCATAAAGTTGCAAAGCTTCTGTAAGGCAAAAGACACTGTCAATAGGACAAAACGGCAACCAACAAATTGGGAAAAGATCTTTACCAACCCTATATCAGATAGAGGGCTAATATCCAATGTATACAAAGAACTCAAGAAGTCAGTCTCCAGAGAACCAAATAACCCTATTAAAAAATGGGGTACAGAGCTAAACAAAGAATTTTCAACTGATGAACACCGAATGGCTGAGAAGCACCTAAAGAAATGTTCAACATCCTTAGTCATCAGGGAAATGCAAATCAAAACAACTCTCAGATTCCACCTCACACCAGTCAGATTGGCTAGGATAAAAGACTCAGGTGACAGCACATGCTGGAGAGGTTGTGGAGAAAGAGGAACACTGCTTCATTGCTGGTGGGATTGCAAACTGGTACAACCACTCTGGAAATCAGTGTGGCAGTTCCTCCAGAAATTGGACATAGTTCTACCAGAGGACCCAGCCATACCACTCCTGGGCATATACCCAGAAGATGCTCCATCATGTAATAAGGACATATGCTCCACCATGTTCATAGCAGCCTTATTTATAATAGCCAGAAACTGGAAACAACCTAGATGTCCCTCAACAGAGGAATGGATACAGAAATTGTGGTACATCTACACAATGGAGTACTACTCAGCTATTAAAAACAATGAATTTATGAAATTCTTAGGGAAATGGATAGATCTGGAGAATATCATCCTGAGTGAGGTAACCCAATCACAAAAGAACACACATGGTATGCACTCTCTGATAAGTGGTTATTAGCCCAGAAGTTTCGAATACAGGAAGAACAACCCACAAACCACAAGAAACTCAAGAAGAAGGAAGACCAAAAGGTGGACATTTCATTCCTTCTTAAAAAGGGGAACCAAATACCCACAGAAGGAGGTGCAGAGATTAACTATGGAGCAGAGACTGAAGGAAGGACAAGCCAACCTAAATATAGCTATCTCCTGAGAGGCTCTGACAATACCTGACTAAGACAGATGTAGAGGCTCACAGCCATCTATTGAACTGAGTACACGGTCACCAATGAAGGAGTTAGAGAAAGGATCTAAGGAGCTGAAGGGATTGCAGCCCCTTAGGACGAACAACAATATGAAATAACTAGTACCCTCAGAGCTCCCAGGGACTCAGCTACCAACCCAGGACTATACATGGTGGGACTGATTGTTCTGGCAGCATGTGCATAGTAGAGGATTGCAAATTCGATCATCAATAGAAGGAGAGGACCTCGGCCCAATGAAGGTTCTGTGCCCCAGTGTAGGGGAATGCCAGGGCCAGTAAGTGGGAGAGGGTGGGGTGGCAGGCATGGGGAGGGGGGAGGCAACAGGGGTTTGTTCTTGTTGTTTTTGTTTGTTTGTTTGTTTTTTGGAGGGGAAACTGGGAAAGGAGAAATTTACATGTAAATAAAGAAAATACCTAATTAAAAAAAAAAAAAGGTGATGGAGAAATTTAATGCCCAAATATTTGCTACAGAGCACAACCTCAGCCCCTGACAGACAGAGGGGTAGAGATGCCACATTAAGAACTGTAGTTAGGAGTGCTGCAATGAATTTACAATCAAGCCAAATTCCCCCAGAACTCTACTTAGGAGTCTTTCATCTCCAAATGCCATTTCTGTCAGACCACAGGGATCCCAGGAATCAAACCATACAGGATCACAGGGACATGTAACACTCACTCCTTCATAATTAGGCTCATTTCCCCCCTTACCCCAACCCTGCACATCCCAAGAGCTGGCTCAGCAGCTAAGATCTGAGGGTGCAGATGAATTCAGCCTGAAGCACAGGATGGCAGTGGAGGGGCACTCTGCCCACCGAGTTAACTCTTCATAATCACTAGCCAGGCCAGATGTTTTTCAGCAGACAGCCATATTGATGTGGTCCCTTCTCCATTTCATGACTGGTTCTTGTTGCTACCCGTAGTCTCCTCTCTGTGGCAGAGGTCCAGGGCCAAGCTGCATTAGTTATGTTAGGCTGTATAGTGATACTGACAGAAGCCTGTAAATGAACATACAGATGGAAACAAAGATCAAAAAACATAATCTAAACATTTGTTTTTATACCCATAGATAAGTATGTCTTCAACTCTCATCAAGAGAACTATTTGCAACAACCAGAAACTGCCATAAGAAACCACAACCAGGGCTGGAGAGATGGCTCAGTGAGTAAGAGCACTGGCTGCTCTTTCGAAGGTCATGAGTTCAAATCCCAGCAACCACATGGTGGCTTACAACCACCTGTAATGAGATCTCATTTCCTCTTCTGATGGGTCTGAAGACAGCTACAGTGTACTCACATATAATAAATAAGTAAATCTTTAAAAAAAAAAACCCACAACCACTCAGAGTGGAGCTGTGGAGCCCAGCCCCACCAATATATCTACAATACAGCCCCTACACCGAAGTTTCGGAGATCACTGTAGAACAGGGCTGAAAGACCCAGAGGATTGGGGAGTTTTCTGTGAGGTTGTGTCTCCTAGGAGTATCAGAAGCTGACTCAAAAGGTCTTACCAACATGACTATCTAGCTCAACTTGATCTGAATAAGGACAGCACCAATTTACAGTCCAGTATAGAACGGTAAATCCCATAAGGCCTCAACCTAGGCAGAGAACTACAGGCAGCTAAGGAAAGCCGAGATCAGGATAGTCAGCCCTGATACACATACATACATACATACATACATACATACATACATACATACATTCATACATACATGTAACATTAGATAGACAATGAACAAAAAGAGGTCAAATTTTTGAAAAAAAATATTAAAAAGTATGAAGGGGGTAGATGGAAGAGATTGAAGAGGTGGTAGGGGAAATGATGTATATCATAATCTCAAAAACTAAAAGAAATAATTTTAAAAAGAAAGAAGAGGGGTGGGCACTCAGCTCACAAAGTGGCAGAGCAACCTCAGAACTCAGGTCTTTCTTATGCCTGAACACAGTAGCTAGAGCTGGAGCACCCCACTGTCACCAATACAAGAGCAAAGACCTTGAGTTCATGGCCCAACATCCAAGGTGTCCAAAACTTGTGCTTCCCAGGAGCAAAGATAAGCAATTTATTCCTTGGTCTAAGGAGTCACCAAACTCAATGCAACTCTGAATCCAACAGCAGCCAATATGACAAAAGAAACTAGTTTAAAGTGACTACTATACTTCAGAATACAGATTACAAATACAGATTATGAATCCCTATAGTAGCACACTTAAATCCAAGATGAAACCTCCTTTCATCTTCCAGGAGCATTATAAATATGGTTGTAGGGGGGTGGGCAATGATAGGGTATAATTTTAATTTTTTTAAATTTTTACTCTTAATGATAGTTTTTAAATGCTTTAACCTCTCTTTTAGCCCACCACCTACCAGATGTAGTGGAAAAGAAAGGATACGGGGGAAGTGGACCTATTTAGAAATGGTTCTTTGGAGCAAAACTCAATCTGTGTTGTCTGGAAATCCACAGTTGAGTTCACAGGTTAGCACTAGCATCTTGATCCTCTCACCAAGACTTCACAGATATACCAGCAGTCCAATTCGGTAGAGTTGGGATAGAAAACACAAATCAGCAATGGTAGCAAGACCTAGCAGAAACAGGAAGGCCTCAGCCCCAACACGAGTCAACAAGAGGGACCAGTGCCAACAAGAATGTCAAAAAAAAAAAAGTTTTCAGTTGTGCTTCTCTCAGTGAAATGAAGATCAACAAAGACTCAAGACCAACAAACATTATACATGTAGCTCTATAAGTAAGACAAGCTTAGCCTCCCTCCATCACTGTCTATTTTATAGCCCCTCCAAACATCTTGCTTCAACATGTTTTGTCTCAACACATGAGTCTATCTCAGCTGACATCACTGTACCAATCATCTGAGTCCACAGAAGCAACAAAAAAACTATAATGCACTCCCAAAAGTTTTTGATATGTTTCTATCTGTAGAGTACTGACAAATAGAACTCAACTACACAGTGTTGACAAATACATATATGTTGTTAGGGAAAAATTCTTCATCACTTGTCCTTAGATGAGTTTACCTTAACAGAACATCCTTTCACCTATGTCTACTTCAATGAAAGGTTTCTTCATGAGTCTACCTTAGCTTTTCACCTATGTCTACTTCAGCAAAACATGTTTGCCTTAACAAAACACCATCCTACACAACTGACTTTTCAAAGAATTCTTAAGTTTCCACTTCAACAAGATCTCATGTCATCATGGCTAGCTTCAAATTCCATATTTAGCTCAGGCTGACCTTGAATGTCTGATAATGCCTGCCTCTACTTCCCGAGTTCTGGGGTTTCAAGAGTGCACTACCACTTTTGGCAAGCTAAGTATTTTGTGGATAAGAAATCTGGCTTCCCAGAGAATGAGTGGGTTGTCCAGGGTCACAGAGTTCAGGAGAGGCTGAGCACATATGGAGGCCCTGTGCTGTGTGACCCTTACTTCCTATTCATATGGTGCTTGCGTCAGCATCTCAGAGACAAGCAAAGCAAGCAATTCTGAAGACAGAACACACACACACACACACACACACACACACACACACATATGCTTGCATGCACACACATGAACGCACATAGTCGTGTGCTGTGCCCGACAAACCAATTCATTCTAGAACAAGGCCACACCTATACCCTACCCTGGCAGCAGTGGAGAACAAGAATGAAAATAGAGAAAAGAAGAAAGATAAAGGAGAAAATGGAAGGAAAATGACAGAGGAAAAAGGGGAGGGGCACGAAGAGGAAGAAGTAAGACCACTGTTGGTCTCAATGTCCTATTTCATAAATTCTTTACAGATGCCACTAAAAGACACTACAGACTCACAGACCAAGGCTCAAAAGGGTCAAGGCTTCCCCCAAGGTCATGGTATTAGTTACTTTTATATGTTGCTATGATAGAATTGTGCAAAAGGAGCAAACAAGAAAACAGGATTTATTCTGGCTCACAGTCTGAAGGGGAGACAGTCGCCACAGTGGAGAAGCCATGGAGGTAGAGGCTGCATGGCATTAGGAGTATGAAATGGCTTCTTCACCTCCCCACCAATATAGAAATAGAGGTGGAAACAAGAATCTGCCATAACCCACAATGCCTACCAATCCCACCCCGGGAAACCCCTTTCCTCCAAAGAAGTCCACATTCTTAAATGATCCATGGCTCCCAAAACACTGAACTGGTGTCCAGCTGTTCAACCACAGGACCCTGTGGGTGCACTCTATAATTAAACCTAGGGAACAGGTCAGTGGAAAAGTCAAGACCCAAGACTTAAATATACATTTGAGCTTGAAATCCACTCCCTAGGTCAGCTACTGCAACTGAAACAAGCAAGGTAGACTTGGCATGAATCAGAGCTCCAGGGGAAATGGCACAGCTTCCTGCCTTTAGGAAACCAGCAAGCATATGTGGCTTCCCTCCAAAGAGGGTTTCCGTCCTACAGACTTACAAGATGTCCTCTTTCCCAGCTGTTTTCAGTGCTGGCTGTGAGCAGCACACACAAGCACACACCATCTCTAGAGAACTGTTTCCTCTGGCATCAGGGTTGGACTAATACTACTGAAATTTGACCCTCCAGAGTCACCAAGGAGCATTTATACAGATAATCCCCTTGGGTCTCAGCTCCATACATTTATCCTGCTCTGTTCACCCCATCCCAGAGCCAGAACACATTCCTGATAACTCATTTGCTCAGGAATCCTTTCCCAGGCTCTTATTTCTGCAGGAGTAGACCTGAGACATCTCATCCCTGCCTCTGCTCCCTTACGGTGCCTCTACACAAGCATCTAACTTCCCTTTACAGCCTCCAAGGAAGGAGAAATAGGGAGAAGGTAAAAGGATGGAGCCATGGGAATCCAGGCATCTGAAAGGAGGCAGCCAACTCCACCAGGCCAGTAGTGCCCAGCCGCCCCCACGTCCACCTGCCCTCGGCCCCATGCACTTTGGGTAATTAAGAACAGATGGCCCATCGCCTGTGCCAAGCCTCATTAACTCCTTAATGCTGCTCTTCTGGAGGCCGGATGGTTGGCCGGAAAAGCCAGCTTTGGAGGTCACCTGACTAAATGATGTCCCTCTCAGGCTGGCATCTGCCTCTGTTATTCACCAAAACTACCACTCACGACCAGATGGGCATGGACAAGCCTTAGGAGAGGGGGAGTATGCTGTGTGAAATGACCCAGGTCTCTGCGGCCTTGAATAAGCCACTGAATGTGGGTGTCCATTCCATACTAACAAAATTGCTTATGGTAATAATAACAATAAAATAATTTCATATTATTCTCATGGTGAGGAGTATTTCTTTAACGATGATAGTAATTACTCTGGTGCTAATGGGGACACAGAACCCAACATGTTGCAGGTGTAATTTTAGTCAATCTTCATAACTGTTCTTTGGGATGGTATCTCTCAGGATCTTTCTATGTAAAAGCATTTCTGGGAAGACATGAACAAACCCCAAGTAGGGAACCAAGGACAGATCAAAGCAATGATACCAACAAAGTCTAACTAAGTGAACTAATGGGTTATTGGGGTTATTTATGAAAGCATGAGTGAGGCATTACTTACAGAAACATGGATGACTCCAAGGCAGCTGCACTGAAAGCCCAACACAGTACCGCAGTGTGGGTGACACCCATGAAAGCTATACCTCTGGGGATCTCTTCATGGCTTGAAGGCAGCACCACAGGTCAGAGAGTCTTTTGAGAGCTATTCAGCTAAGGACCATCTCAGCAGTCCCTACTACTTCTATAGTTTTGTGCATCCAGTAAGTTTCAGGGACTTCCTGGTAATTCTAAGTTGTTTATTACCTTAGTCTTGTCAGCTTTCCTTTAGAATTTCCTAAGTCATAAGGAATGTTCATGTAGGGATGTTTTAATGGTGAAGAAATAGATGTACAACAGATCTCCACTTTACAGGTGAGAAAATAAATGAGACTCAGAAGAGTAACTTGTACTTTGAATATGAGTGGTCCTCACAGGCTCAAGTCTTGGAAAGTTTGGTCTCTAGTTAATGGTGCTATTTGGGAAGATGGTGAAAACTTCGAGAAGTAGAGTCTAGGTAGTGGTAGTGGCTGTAGGTCACAGGAAGTGAGCCTTGAGGTTTATGCCCTAGCTCTGCTTCTGGTCACATTTCTGTTACCTGAACTTCTAAGATATAAGCAAATCACACTGAACATTCCCTCCTCCAGAGACCTTCCCACTCCAGTACCTCAGCTTCCCCATCAAGATGAGATATATCCCTCAAAAAAACAATCTAGACTAATGTGCTCCCAAGGACACACTTTCTCACCACATCCATATATGGTAGAAGAGCACACAAGCCCCATGAGCCTTCTTTTATTAAAGCTTTGTTTGTGAGAGTTTCCCATCATTAATCAATTTCCTAAAGCCTTACTTTTAAATACTATTCTATCTAGTTTAGATTTCAACATACATCATGCTATACCACCCACTCCACCTACCTTAGAGGAGCATTCGAATCTCAAAGGAAGAGAATGGACTTCAGAAGCATTCCCTGTCTTTGACACACCAGAATTTTTTTTGGCTCCCTCAAAGTATTAACAGACTCTGTTTCCAGGGACTGGCTCATTTGGTCAAGTGCTTCCCATCTGAATACTAGGACCCAAGTTCAATACTCGTCACTCATGCAAAAGATAGGTATGGCAGTCATACTTTTAACCCTAGTGTTTGGGAGGTAGAGACAGGAGGATGCCTGAAACTCACTGATGAGCCAGCCTAAACTATTCATTGAGGTCCTAGTAAGAGGCCCTGTCTCAGAAAACAAGACGGATAGATTCTGGGGAACAGCACCCAAAGTTGATCTCTGACCTCCACATTCATGCATGGGCAGAAACTCGCACACACACACACACACACACACACACACACACACAGGAACACACAAGCACTCACAAACTCCATTTCTTACTCAATCTACTCTTTATCTAGAGTGTGTTTTGAGATCTAAAACTCCAAGACTTAAACCTGAAACTTCCTGGTTTATGCAAAGCTTCCCACCACCTTGAACAAGAGAAAGAGGACATGTGCTTATCTATAGGTTTTGGACAAAGTTAACCAAAGAGAAAACTTTGAGTAGTGATTGTCCTAGTCAGTAAAAGAATGAAAGAAACTCAGCCAGAATATCTCAATCAAGAATATAATGTGTATTGACTGAGCTATAGACTATCCAGACACAGGAAAGGTGCTTGGATTCAGAGGTAAGCATGGGGCCATAGGAAAGGGCCTCAAAAAAAGTTTCTATTGTCCACATACAATATTGGGCTTGGAGAACTAAAGAAAGACTGGTGCCTACTGGGGCACAGATGTGAAAGAGTGCAGAGCAGTTCACTGTAGTGTCTCCTTTTCACATTTTAATAATGCTTGGCAGAAGAAAGTATTCTGTTTCTTCTAAAAGATAAGGGTTGTCTGGGCATGTTCAGTGAGTGAACCTCTTATGTCAGTGCACTTTTCTGAATGTCTATTGCACTTCAATAGAGAAGTGTTTGTTTTTTAATCAAAGGCAAGTGTAGCTAGGGAGAAGCAGCAAGTGCTTGGGAAAGCCTTACTCTGCAGGGCTACTGTTCTGATGTTCTTCTGGTTATAAACACCTATCTTCATCCCAGAAAACCTACACCTGAAAACAGGGGGGTCCTGGTCTCAGTTGTCATACTACCAATGAGAGTTAGTTATATTGTCTTCTTGCCATGAGCTAGAATCATCTGAGAAGGTAGTATAGATCTGGAAAGGGACTATCTAAGTTAGCTTAGCATGTGGGCATATCTGTGGGAGACTGTTTTGATTATGTTAACTGGAGTTAGAAGACCCACTGTGCGCAGCTCCATTCCCTGGTCAGGGCCTAGTGTGTTATATATGAGTGGAGAGAGCAGGCTGAGCACACTTTAATTCTGTGTTCTCTATTCTTCACAGTGAATGTGACTACTTGAAGTTCCTGCTGCCTTGACTTCCCCACAAGGATGAACAACCTGGAATTGTAAGCAGGATAAACCTTTTCTCCTCCAAGTTGCTTTTGTTGGGTGTTTTATCACAGAAGCAGAAAAAGAATCTGTGCAACTGCCTAATTAATCCCTCCCTTATTGGTTCTTTGAGCCTGTTTTTATTAATCTTCTCTTGATACCTCTGCACTAGCTACAGATGCCCAACAAGGTGTTGATCCTCACACTCTTCACACCCATCAATCATCAGTGATCCCTCCTTTCAGAGCATGCTATCTCCTGCTGTCTTTATGGTTCCTTCCCATTCTCCTTCAAGACTATATTAAATATCTCCTCCATGAGATTTCCTTTGGCTACTGGAATCTACTCAGTAACAGCTTTCCAAGATGCCCAGGTCCTAATCCCTGTGGTCTGTTAACATGCAGGCAACCAAGCATGACCAAAGGCACCCTGAGAATGTGTTTGGCAGATGGAGAAATTGCACTGAATCATCCTGGTTCAATAAGATCACATGGGTCCTCAAAGATGAGATGTGAAGGAAATAATGAAAAAAGAGAAAGACAGAGAAAGAGAAGCTGAGATTGGAATATTCTGGGATGCTACCACTGAACTAGAGATGAAGAGCCAACTAATCTCATAAATTCAAAAATACAGAGGGGTCTCAGAAGCTAAAAAGACAAGAAACCAAGTATTAAGGGCCAGGGAGAGGGCTCAGTTAAAAAAGAAATTGCCATACAATCACAACAAATTTAGTCCAACCCCAGAATTCGCATAAAAATCTTGGCATGGTGCCATGCTCTTGTGAATCCAGTACTGGGGATTGATGATAGGAAGATCCCTGGAGATCACTGGCTAGCTGGTTTAGCAGACTCAGTGAGTTCTAGGACAGGAAGAAACTCTGTAATCTCTGAGGAACCACAACCAGGTTTGACTGCTAGTCTCAGAGTGCACTTGTAGGCATGTGTGAGAGAGGGAGGAGGAAAGGAACTAGCAGATTCTCCCCTAAAGTTCCCCCAAACAAACACAAACACAGTCCTGTTCATCCATTGCACACTTTCAACCTCCACAAGCATGATGTAACACATTCACGATTTTAATCCACTAAGTTGGTGGTAATTTAGCTCAGCAGCCAGAGGAAATGCCTAAGCCACCTAATCTGAGATGTTATTCTCCACTCTGTGCTCAGGCATGTATTTGTATTCATATACAACCTTATCTTTCACCTTGATTTTAGCCTCCACATGTCACCATCTGGCAATGAATAAATAAGAAAACCGTGGCTGATGACCCCATGCTCACACAGAAATGAATTGACGCTGATGTCCACAATCTTTGTCTGTTTTGGTCACCACTGTATCCAGTGGCCATGCACCTAGACAGGCCAGAGCCTGTCTCTATTAGAGGACTAGACATGCACAGAGTGACACTCACTTGTTTTATTGGTATTCATATGAAAACACTCTTACCTCTCAACCTTTAGCACTGGAGGACTGTCTCTTTTATCCCCTGCCTCATCATGTCACCCCTACCAAAGATATTCTGACAACTTGGAAGAACATCATAAACAAGAGTAAAGTCATCAGATCATCCTAACTCTCTATATCCAATCCCCAGAGCAGCTAGCATCCTAACCAGTCAAGAGTCTCATATTTTATTTGATTGCAAATACATCTAATTCCCAGTTCACTGAAGCAGCAAGAAGAAGAAAAAAAAATCCACTCAAGTCTGTAATTTACAAAGCAAATCCTCCCAGCAGAAGGATTCATCTTCAGGAAACAGTGGGATTCAATCAATTATATTTTGTGGGAAAAGAAACGAAAGCCACCCAGGCCCTCTCACTTTCAGTTGTATTGTTTGCCAACCTCAGGGAAGCAGTTTGAGGCCAAGGCTGATCATTTGGCTGCAGGAGGGCAGTGGTACATTTTCTCCCTGAAGAAGGAATGCAGCAGATAGGAAAAAGAGACTGAAAATGAGTCCTTTAGGGAAAGGGTGTATGAAAAGCTAGCCAGATTCACCAAGCTTGCTAAATGAGCATTCTGGGAGTACAGGACCGTGTGTTGCTTTGAAATCCTTACAAGTCAGATGAATGGTGCTGTCCCTGAGAGGGCATATGCAAGGACATATTTAAATTACATTCATTTTCACTCTATGTAGCCAGCTACAGAGAATTAGAGAGTAGAAGTTAAATTGGATGGATGAAAGTGGTGCAGGGCCATCTACACAGAGGAAGTGCTCCTTTGAATCTTCCCTATCACATATAGATCCTTCTCATGTCGTGCTGTAAAAGGGCTCTTTTTTGTTTATTTCATGATCAGTCTGTTGCCCCTTACCATGTGTGCTTGCTATTACCCTTTACATGCCTGGAAGCCATTATAGTGCCAAATATATTATAGACAGTGAGTTAAATGCATGTTTAGATAAATAGATGCTTAAAGGCAGGGAGGGAGGAAGCACCTATTGGTGGATGGGTTATGGATGGAGAAGTGGATGGTAGATGTTAGAAGATATTTGACCACACTGTGAACCCCAAGATTGTTTTATTTACTGGAAATACCTGTTTCTAGTTGTGGTATAGTTTGGCACTTAGCACACACCTTTAATCCCAAACAATGAAGGTAAAGTTAGTTTATAGAAGGAAGCACACATGTTTGAAAGTCTCACTGAGTGGCGAACAAAGTAATGGATCAGAGAAAGATTTGACAGAATAGGATATGCCCATCTCTCATGAGAAGAGAGAGAAAAGGGAAGCTACTTAAGGGGCAATGCAGAGAGGAAGGAAGCAGTTTTCTTGGGGAAGTTTTACAAAGACAAGTTGAAGAAAACAAGCTAGACACTGGTGAAGACAGAATCAAACAGAGAACGAGAAGGAGCCAGAAGATTAGAACGGATTGCTAGAGTTAGTATGAGGCCACACATGGCAATTCAATGAGAACCAGAGAGAAGCTAGACTGAATCAGTCAGCCTGGAGAGGAGCTTTGAATGAGACCAGCTGAATTGACCCACTAGCCACAGTCCAGAAATAGGTAGAAAGTATGAGCTCATTCAACAGTAAGTCTCAGAGTCCAAAAACATTCTAGGCCTACATAAGAGGCTAGAAGTTTCCAGGTCTGTGCCTAGATTAGCAGACAGGCATAAGCCTTAGAGACAACAATTACTACTGAATAAAATGCATTTACAGGTAGGTATATGAACATATGGATGTATGGGTTGGTGGAAGTAAGAATAGATGGATGGATAGATGGATGGATGGATGGATGGATGGATGGATGGATGGATGGATGGATGGATGGATGGACGGATGGATAATGGCTGGACTGATAATGAATGGATGGGTATTTGGATTATTTTAAACTTGTACCTGCATCTGATCATCTGATCATGATCCAGAACATTTATTCAACCTGCTGTTTCTCAGTCCACCCAACACTGCTAAGACTCTAGCTCAATCTGTGTCAAATGGTACCTGGGAGTATATTCCTGAATGATGTCCCAGGTTCCTCTGGTTATCTATCATGTTTGAGGACACATGCTCTAGCCATCTGTTTAGTGTTGCTACCTGAAGTGTCCTTGTGTTGATCCCCAGCCCTGGGAGAATCTTCAGAGGTGAAGTCCTTCGATCAAACTGGGATGCAAGTACTAATCACTTTGCTTTCCTCCTGAATGCCACCCAGCCTTTATAAGAGCAGCCCTACCTACGTCTCCTCCAGGAGCACTGAATGACACACTCTCTTGCCTGCCATCTCATTCTCCTATTCTTCTGCATACATTCTCTAAATCTTGCAAATCAATTATTTGCACACAAATTCTTGTCTTGATCTCTGCCTTTAAGAAAACTCACACTAAGGCAGTACATCTGCTATTGTGTTCATAGGTGACTACATTTTCATAAGAGAACACAGAGGCAGAGAAAGGTTAGGTGACTTACCCACAGTAATGCAGCTGGGAAGTGCTAAAGTCAATATTCAAACCTAGGCAGAATAGCTCTTTTTTTTTTTTACATGTATATATTTTCTTTTCTTTCTTTGTTTCGTTCTTTCTTGTTTTTTGTTTTTATTGGATATTTTCTTTATTTACATTTCAAATGCTTTCCCATTTCCAGGTCTCCCCTTTGGAAGCCCTCATCCCATCCCCCTACCCCCTGCCTCTATAAGGGTGTTCCCCCACTCACCTATCCACTCCTGTCTCCCTGCCCTGGCATTTCCCTACACTGGGGCATCAAACACACTCAGGCCCAAGGGCCTCTCCTCTCTTAACATTATACATTTTTCTTTGTGATCAAGCTGTATAAACCAAAGGGAATCGTTGCCTTCTGGTGCAGAGGGGTAACCCCATGCACTGAAGCACTCTCTGTATTCAGTGGCTGAGTGTGCGAATGGTTTTGTGAATGACTGCTAAGACCATTCTCTATTTCATGCTCTCTAATGAATGTGTCAGCCCTGCCCCCAGGACAGCCAGCTGTGATTCCATGAAGATATGAGTACAGAAGCCATGCTAATGGTATTATCATGCTGCAAGGATTTCTGGTGTGCTTGTAAACCTAAAACCATAATTGCCAAAGAGAACTCGTCCCCCACAAATCGAGACTCTCTGTATTGACAATTACCTCCGGTGTTGCATGGAATTTAATGCCTAAATAATGAAGTCAAAGAACAATGAGGAAGACTGAGGATTTGAATATACTTGATTGATTCATTTCTCGATCCTGTTTAATAACCCACTTAGTTGGTGATGCTTAAAGTTCAGCAGACTTTGAAAGAACGTAACATGCCAGAGAGACAATGTTGCACAGATTAATAACTGGGTGTGGGTACAGGCGGGTGCCCCCTAATAGCAGCACAAAAATAGGTTATCGTCCAAAATCTAGACTTAATGTTCTGAAATGGGGATTCGTGCTTTTCCTTTATACGAGTCCATACTTATCACCACGGGCTAATGGGACATAAACCAGAAATCAGGAGCTAACTGTGCAATTCCAGGGGAGTGGGCTTTTTAAATTTAATACCTTCTAAGATCGTGATCTTTGCTTGAGATCTTTAATGTTTAAATTACAATGTGTGAATATTAAACACAGTTGATCGCAACTGAACTCTCTGAAAAAGCTAATTTATGAACCCAACAGCTTCACACGCATGCAGCATTTTAAGAAAGATTGTGGCTACACTTCATTTATGCCAATTTCTTCAGTATAGCAATAAAGACTCTTAAATGGCCTATCTGAACAAAGCCACCACACACTGCATGTATTGAGCTAGGATGTGTGAGTCTGGCAGGGGGCTGTGCAATTAAATGATAGTGACCCAACATTTGCAACAGTCTGGACAGGCATTTGGCTCCTGTGAACACTCTCCTCAGTTTCTTTCACGCTCTTCTGGTGAAGGGCAAGGGTGATTCAGTCTTGTATTTTGAATATGAACTGTCCTCAACAAGCTCCTGGGTATGAACACTTAGTCTCCAGACGCTGGTGTGTGGGGGAAAGTTGTGCAAACTTTGGGATGTGGAACCTGACTGGAGGAAGTAGCTCACTGGTGGACAGGCTTGAGTCTTCAGAGCCCAGCTCTGCTTCCAGTTCACTCTCTCCTTCCCGACTTTGGATGCAATTGTACCCAGCGGGCCCCTTTCTCCTTCCACTCTAGCTTTTCTGTGCCAGGAAAGACATGGGTCTTTCCTGCCATGCCATGATTCCTTTAAACTGTGAGTCGGAATAAACCTTTCTTCTCTTAAATCATTTCTCGTTGTGTATTTGGTCACAGTGATAAGGAACATAACCAACACTTAGGATTTGGGTTGACAATGACAATATAGGCTCTCCCAGCCAGGATTCTCTTTCTAAGATAATTTCATGAAGTCTCTTGGGGAAGTGCTTTCCCCTAAATAAATCCAGCATCAGCATGAGATTTTCACTATGCCTGCCATTTCTTTGTAGTGAGGTTCCCTATTGTTTGCTGTGTTTTTCCCATTTGCCCATGAGAACTGCCTCATTGTTTTCCCATGGGTCTGACCACATCCTCACAAGGACGTGTCACTGAAGTTTGTGGGAACAAAAAAAGACATTTTTTGTGAGCTGCAGTTCATTCCGTTTTCTAGAAATCCTGGTCCACCCACACAGTGAGTTCTTCATTTATGCTCTAGCATCATATTTTAATGTTATCAAAACATAAAATAATATATAAGTATATAGACATAATACAATAAAATATAATACATATACATATATTACAATATAATTTCAAGATCTTTATATATTTGTGGAATTTATCCTTAGTTCTCTGGGAACCAAGACATAGAAGGAAACTGCTCTCATTCTATGCATTATCTGGGAAAAGTGATATTTCCTGGCTCAAAGAAAATATGATGTTATAATATCTCTAGAACAGATGGCCACTACACACACACACACACACACACACACACAGAGAGAGAGAGAGAGAGAGAGAGAGAGAGAGAGAGAGAGAGAGAGAGAGAGAACCTACCTCATGGGTAGATTCCTGATAGAAAAAGTGTCTCCATTCCATGTGACAATCAATTCTCCCTCAGAAAGGAAACTTTAACACTCCACTTTCTCCTGGAGAATAGCAAAGGAAGAGAGCTCTGCAAGTTAAGTACTGCATCTATTCAGCCTCCAGATATACCTCTGTCTGGGCTACGAATAAGAACCGGCATTTAAGTCTAAATGCTTTCACGTAGGGTTCAAAAGATACCACACTAGATAAGATGAACACTGCTCAACATGGAGACTGATGTTTGAGTCCCTCACTATGATTCCTTCTCTATGGAAAGGCAGGGGCTGCTCTAAGGAAGAGATTGTACAAGGGTCTAGATAATGTGTTCCTAAAATTCCCAGGGGTCAAGTTCAAGAGCAGTCAGCATGGTCCAGGAGCTTCAACCTGACCTCCAAATCCAGCTTCTTTCAGGAAGGTTAGTCTGTTTCAAGAGACATCTAAGATACCAGTAAGTTAGTCTACTAAGCCACACAACTCCAGTAGCAGTCAGCTCAGCACTGTAGTTTGAATAGGAAATGTTTCCCACACACTCACGTGTTTGAATACTTGGACTGCTGTTGGAGGTGTTCCTTGAGGAGTTTGCAGAGTAATTGGGGCCATAACCTCAGCAAGCCGGAAGTAGGTTATGAAGATGACATCTATTTTTGCTTTGAGCCTGAGCTCTCCACTTCTACCATGTGACCAGCTGCTTCATGCATGTGCTCCAGCCATCAAGCCAGAAGCCAGTCCCTCCAACTTGTCTTCACCACCACCATGGACAGCACCATCTAACCTGCCAGCCAAAATAAACCTGTCCTCCCCTAAGTTGCTTCTACCAGATGTTCTGTAGTAAGGAGGAGAAAATTAGTACTCGGAGTGATATCCATCCCAAGGAGGGGTACACAGCTCACGTCCTCCATCCTGGCACAAGAATGGCAGAATACAGAGCTGAGATGTAGGGACAGTTTCTACTGCCTCTAGTTCATTCACTTCAGCAAAAATACTCCTTTTCCTTTTTAAAGTGCTCTGTCTTGAGGAGCATGATTTAAAGAGCCATTCAGTCGAGCTCAAGAGCATAGAAACAAGCTGTAAATCCTGAAAGCCACAGAGAAATCTTTTGGTTGCATGGCTTAAAGGATAACTTGGGTGGTAGTGACTTAAAGAGGAATGCCAGGGTCTGGTCTGTCTGCGTGTAAAGAAAGGAGCAGGGCAGACCAGAGACCCAAGGCCCAGAGTTTGCCTTTTGAGGTATTGTCTTCTGATTGAAAAATCCAACCCAAAACACTAAAAGGCACCTGGGCTGTTTTCTACAGACACAGAGGCAGAGCTCATTATCCCTATATATGTGCCTCTGTTTCCTTCCAACCACTTAAGAATGATGACTGCCAAGGAGCAATAGCACTGAGCCAGACACTCAGGAAACAATGTGCAAATAGTGAGCACACTGATTGGACAAGGTGCCACCCAGTAGTGGTACAATGGGTTTGAATTCTTCCATTCCTAGTTTACTGTTAGGCTGGGACTAAAAGCATTTACATTCTCAACTCATGTAGTGGACAGGAGAGACTTGATCATTATGTTCATGTGTGTCTTAAAAGCTAATCCAGGCAAGACCAGGTCAGACCTAGCAGGAACTAATTCCTCCAGCTGTTCCCAGAATTTGGTCCTGACCTCTGCTGTGATGGTCAACATCTGGAATGAACGAATAATAATTGTGACAAGGCCTCCAGGGCTTCACCTATTTACATATAAATAGTTCTGACCAGAGCCAGGCACAAGCAATGGTTAATTTAATTTACTATCCCTTGACAAAAGAATACTCATTGGTTTCCAGCACTTTCAACCTTGGTAGATAGACCCCTGGGAAATAAAAATTAGATTGAGAGAAAATTACCAGTGGTGGAGAACAGTATAAAAGTGACAGCAGCATATATAACCCTGCTGCAGGGGTGGGCGAGAGTGGTATGTTGTTGTTTGCTGGCTCCAAAGTTCAACATTTCCTGGGTGATTTACACTCCTGCTGTCGTCTCAGCCCCTGGAGTCATTCTGGCCACTTCAGGCAAGGCTCTCCCACAGTGCACATCCTGTTACCCTCACAGATGGGATGCATTAGCAGGCTAAGCAGTGAGAAATATTTGGCCAGAGAGCCATGAGAAAATGGGTCTCCGCAAATAAGCATCTAAAGAAGTGCCAGGAAAACTGAGACTGGAAGTATAGAGAAGAAAGACACAGTCTGTGACTTCTCAGTAGTTGCTGTGTGTTTGTGTGCGAATGTGCGCGTGCGTGCGTGCGTGCGTGCGTGCGTGCGTGTGTGTGTGTGTGTGTGTGTATGCATGTGCACATGTGTGTCCATATGTCTATGTGTGTCTATAGGTGTCCATGTATGTGTGTGTTTGCATGTGTCCATATGTCTGTAGGTGGATATGCATGCATGTGTGTCAGTGTGTCTATGTGTGTCCATAGGTGTGTATGTATGTGTGTGTTTCCATATGTCTATATATGTATATATATATATATATATATATATATATATATATCTGCGTGTGCATGTGTCCATATGTTATATGTGTCTATAGGTATATATGTATGTGTATGTTTGTCTTGTGTGTGGAGGGGTGCATCTATAATAAAGCAGATAAATACCTGGAGAGTCCTGCCATCCCCCAAGTTCTCTATAGAGTTCTAGTATTATTCTGTGTGAATGCCCAGCTTTGTAAGGAGGTGGCAGTTGTTTCTCAGCTCCGTTGCTCCATGTAGACACACAGACACACACACCATAACCCCATATAGTCACCTCTCTTTCCTAAATGTTAGCTTTGGGTACCTTCCTTGCTCACAAATGCCTTTCCTCCTCATTCCTGTCCTGCCATGTGCCCTATAAAACTCAACTCAAGTATCACAGATTCCTTTTGGAGTCTACCTTTGGTGACTTCTGGGTCACAGTCATTTGTACCTGTAGTACAACTGCTGCGACCACACAGGGAACAGAACATCTGTGCACAAAGACAACCCTCAGGGTTGAGAACAGACATCAGAAGCAAGATACATAGGGAACTCCCAACTTGACATTTGTAGCAGGCTTGGGCTGCAAACTAGAACTTTTCCTTCGATGTGCATGCCATAAATGTGTCCTTATTTTATATGTGTGATAATTAAATTATATTACACACAAAACTATTAAGGCAAGGGTCACATCTACCATTTTGTTCTGGATCTTCACTATCTAACATAGCACCTAAAACATAGGTAGTACCCAAAAAAATCTATGGGAATTAAATAATTAGTTCAGTAATTCCTTAATAAATGGGCAGACATGAGAAATTAGAGTATAAAGGGTGCTGAATTCTAAAATTCACTTACATTTGTCTGCCCAGTACAATGAAAAGGGAATATTCATAGAGACAATGGGCACTGAGCTCCAAAGCAGGGAGAAATGTCTATGCAAATCTGGGATGACCTGATTCTAAGACTCACCTGTAAACAAAAGCTGCCTTTGAGTGTCTCTTCCCCAGGGGAACCTAAAACCTGTTACATAACACAAGTCAGTAGACCTAAATGATAGCACTGTCTGTATCTACCACTATTTTCATGTCACCTGTCATGGGGTACAGTGAAGGATTCTGAATTTCTCCCTTGCCTGATAACTCCCGGAGAGAGGCCATCTTTGGGAAATAAGTTGACTATAGTAGGACTTGGGTGGGGGGAACACAAAATCACATGCAACTCACAACAGAAGCCTATATAAATATGATTACAATGAACTGAATTCTTTCACTTTGACTAAGATTACTGCAAGTGGAATATACAAATTAAAGTTGGACAGGGACTTCTGTGCTGGTATAGGAGGGATCAGGGCAGAAACAGAGATGGGGAACTTTTTAGTTGCATACCATGGGGCAATGTGATATGAACTCACCCTTGTGTTTCTTCTATGACATCTTAAATTCTACTTTGCTCTTTGTCTTGTGTGAGTAGACTTCAAATTTTTATTCTTTAGTAATTTCGTACATCTGAATACAATGTGTTTAGTTCATATCCACCCCTTGCTTATACCTACAATTCCTCCCAGACTCTCCATGACCCTCCTTGTAGGTAATTACAACAATGCTCCAGGAGCAGGGCACATGGTCAGCTGACATGCGATGTTAAAGGGATGGAAAGATAGTCCCTAGCTAAGTGAGCTGGTGGGCTGAATGAAATTCAGTCAGAGACTGAGCTGTTTCAAATCCATCGGGTAGAGTTCTCCTCATTCTACACATTAGAAATGTGGATGGACCACTTAGCAGTGTGTTACAGGGAAAAGGGAATTAAGGGTGAGTCTATAGTGGTGCATAACACTGTGACAGTTATTGTCATCTAATGCTTGCTAAGCACCATTCATGGTCTGTGCCTCTCTCTCCAGGGCCTCATAAAGCTCAGGCTGCCCTCAAGCTTGCCTGATAGACTAAGGCCCATCTGGAACTTTTGATCACCCTGTTTCAATACCCCCTTCAAGTGCTAAGATTGTGGATGTATACCACCACACCACCTATTATCTCATTGAAGTATCTCAGCATCTCTATGAAGTAGCTGGTGTTCTTTCTATTTTGTAGATGAAGAATGAGAAAACTCAGTAGTCTTGAGATACATTAACCTGATATATAATCTGGATTTGAACCTCTGTCTTCCTACTATGATACACTGTCTCCTAAAAGTACCAAGCAAGTTGTTAAAGAAGAAAAAAGACAAACATATTTTCCCACACATGGGGTGGGAGTTGAGATAGCATGACTAATTCAAGCAAGAACTGCTGTCAGTAACTCATGCCATACATTCCTTTGTAGTTAGTCACATGTCTATCATGGGCTCAAGGTTTTGGAGACTCATTTTGGTCAAACCACAGAGGAAGTCAGACAACACTAACAGGGAATGGAGTCTTTGAAATCAGACAAATCTGGGTTTGAATTGTGACTTCAATTCCCTGTATAGTAAAGTTCAACTCTAAATTTCCCTTTAGCAATAATAATTATAAATATAAATGATTAGTCAAAAATAGAGTGGTTCTTCTCAATCAGAGAACAACTGTCCCTGGAGAACAATATCCTCTTATGTCTTTCTCTGAGTTCACAGGACTAACAGAGCTCAAGAGCTCTGTCCTGTGACTTCCTTAATTCCTATTTTAGGAACAAAGAAATCTCTGTTTAGAAATAAAGAATCTCTAGTGTGTGTAGAGTGCATATTAATCTAATGAATGAGACAAGAGTGACCTTGGTGATTGCTTGTGACCTTGAACCAACTATGTCACCCACTGAGACTAGGGCTCTGTTGATGAAACTGAAGATTAGCCTACACAACAGTTGATGGTGCCTGAGGTAGAGATGATGGTAGTGGTGGTAGAGATAGTGGTGATGGCAGTGAAGATGGTGGTGACTGTGATGATGATGGTGGTAGTGGTCGTAATAATTGTGGTGGTGGTGGTGGTGAGATGGTGGTGACAGCAAAGGCCATGAGAACAGTGCAATAAGACCATTATAAGCAGTGATCACAGTGTGATGCCTCTTGATGATGATGTCATTGCTGTGGTTAAACAAAGCAAAGAAAGAAAATCAAAAAGTAAAGGAAGAAAGGGACAGGAACCTAGATTAAAGAAGACAGGAAAGGATATCAATAAAACATTAATTATAACTTACTGGTGACATATTTACCTGCTTAAATCTAAAGGATTCTTGTATCTAGAACATACATCCTTCTCATGATTAGGAATACAACACTAACCATACTATTGGCTTGAGCCTCTGGGGCCCACCAAGTCTCACTCATCACTCACGCCCCCATTCCAAGGATAAGGAAGGAACTACCATGTCCTTTGACTGTGTAAGAATGTTTAACCATGGTCCTCATAACCATGTGTCTCCTGTGTCATGAACTGACATGAAGACCAACAAAATACAGTATTCTTGTGACCCTAGACTTGTTTTTTATTAATTAATTTATTTATTCACTTTACATTGCAGACTTCTCTCTTCTCCCAGTGCCCCTCACATAACCCCTCCTCCTCCCAACTCCCCTCTCCTTCTCTTCTGAGAAGGAAGAAACCACCCTGGGTACCAGCCCACCCTAGCACATCAAGTTACTGCAGTGCTAAGCGCATCCTCTCCCACTGAAGCCAGATAAGGCAGCCAAGTTATGGGAACAGAATCCATAGGCAGGCAACTGAGTCCAGGATCCCCTGCTCCAGTTGTTGGGGGACTTGCATGATGACCAATGCACTGGCTGGTTTTGTGTGTCAACTTGACACAAGCTGGAGTTATCACAGAGAGAGGAGCATCAGTTGAGGAAATGCCTCCCTGAGATCCAGCTGTAAGGCATTTTCTCAATTGGTGATCAAGAGGGGAGGGCTCATTGTGGGTGGTGCCATCCCCGGGCTGGTAGTCTTGGGTTCTATAAGAAAGCGAGCTGAGCAAGCCAGGGGAACTAAGCCAGTAAGTAACATCCCTCCATGGCCTCTGCATCAGCTCCTGCTTCCTGACCTTCTTGAGTTCCAGTCCTGACTTCCTTTGGTGATGAACAACAACATGGAAGTGTAAGCTGAATAAACCCTTTCCTCCCCAACTTGCTTCTTGGTCATGATGTTTGTGCAGGATTAGAAACCCTAACTAAGACAACCAAGCTGCACATCTGCTACTTATGTAACAGGGGGCCTAGGTCCAGTCCATGTATGCTGTTTGATTGTTGTTGGTTGGTGGTTCAGTCTCTGAGAGCCCCCAAGGGTCCAGGTTAGTTGAGTCTGTTGGTTTTCCTGTGGCATCCTTATCCCATCTGGGTCTCTCAATCCTTCCCCCAACTCTTCCACAAGACTCCCCAAGCTTGTTTGATTGTAGGTCTCTGCATGTGTTTCAGTCAGCTGCTGGGTGTAACCTTACAGAGGACAGTTATGCTAGGCTCCTATGACCCTGCGTTTCAAGGGGACTATGACCATTTCTGGAGAGATATTGCCAACTCCCTTTCTCAGTGCCATCATTCATGAAATGAAAAGTAAGCTTCTTTGAGAGTTCAGAGTACATCATGCAGATGATTAAGTTCATGTACACAAACGTGCTGAGATCTTTCAAGCAGCAACCATGAGTATCGTAATTTTTGGATAATTATGAAGTGCAGAATTACTCTAACAGTTAAAAGATGATTTTTAGGAAGTTGTTTAATCTTGCTGCATCTCTACATGATGAAATAATAAGCTTATTTAGTAGTATGAATCTTGTAAGATAATAGTAAGCCTCAATGGAGAGACTCTATCTGAAGGGATTGATATAGAATCTTTCTGAGGACTGGGGATGTAAGTGGTAAAGAGCATGCTTAACATACATAAACCCTAGACACAGTCCTCAACACTATATCTTCCAGGATCTTTCAGTAACAGCTGATATTGCCATGTAAAAACAAATATAACATTTTTAAATATCTCAAGATATAGATGTGACTACAGGCTACACTGGACTAAACTGTGAACAGCTCTAAAGATGTAGTCCAACTATTTTAGTGTGTTTGGTATAAGCCTTCCATCACCTGTCTCCTGCTGACTTTCTGCATAAACTAGACCTTCCCAAACCTCTTTCCTTCCTTCTGGCTGTCATATTCTTTCTCTGCTTGCATTCTTCATTATATTTTGATCCACATAAAACACTCAGCCCCCAGGCTAGGGGAGCTGAGTATAGAATCCTTTAGCACTCCTCTATCACAGCCCAGTTGGGTAATGTCCTGGCATTTAATCTGTTTCTCTATTACTTGTGCCTGAGGCAGACAGAGAACAGCTCTCCCCTTCCATCTTTATTGCAGGTTGCAGGTATTAAACTCTGATCTCCTGGCTTGTGCACCAGGTGCCCTGACCTACTGAGCCATCTCATTGGCTTAAGCCTAGACCTCTTGAGAGATTATTGCTATGGTTAGAGTTTACGGTTAGGATCAGGGTTCATACTAAGGTTAGGTTAGAACCTATTAGGATTCATATTAGAAAAAAGCTAGGGATGTGATTTGGGGACCATGGAATAGGCAAATGAGATGTAGGGTGACCATATTTTATCCACTCTTTAAAATTAAATTACATTTGAAATAATAACAAAAAATTCTACATGTGATTCATAAAGCAACTGTATAAATCACTGTAAGGAAACTTCAGAGTCATCTGTCAGATTGAAGGATGGAGACCATAGCCCAGACCTAGGAACTTGACAGCCTCACAAATTAAAGCATTTCAACTCAGAGACATGCTGCCTTCAAAGCTAAAGCCACTTCATACATGGAATAGAGGGAGGTGAACACTGAGGGTCCTCAGAAAATAAATGATCTGTGAACACAACCCTACTGACTTGCAGGAGCTAGGTAGTGTGGCCAGGAGTATAAACAATATCACACCAACCTCATCCAACTGTAGATGGAAGCAAGAAAATATTTCAGAATGACTCTGGTCTTAGCCAATTTCAAAATTCCAAACTGGAGGCCTGGATACAAGACGTTAGACAAGATACATGGTATGGGGACTAAGGAAATCACTTCATTGTGAAAGCAAGAAAGACTGACATCAGATCCTCAGCACCCACATAAAAATGTCAGGCATAGCAATATACATCTCAAGACTGGAGTTTCAGAGACAGGAAAATCCCTACACCTCTGTGTACAGCATATACAGCTGAATCAGTGAGCTCTAGATTCAGAGAAAGACCTGTCCTCAAAATAAAAGAAGGGTACTGTAGAGAGTAATTGAGAAAACACCTAACATTCACCTGTAGACTGTGCATGTATATGCATACACACACACAAACATGTTCAAAATCAGGAACCCAGGAATGGAAAACATGGTACAATGGTTAACCATGCTTACTGTTATTTCAAAGGACCTGGATTCTGTTCCTAGAATCTCTATGGTGCTCTAGGGGATCTGATGCTCTTTTCTGGCCCACAGTGAACATGGCAAACAGAAACTAACACAAACACACACACACACACACACACACACACACACACACACAGAGAGAGAGAGAGAGAGAGAGAGAGAGAGAGAGAGAGAGACCACATATATTTTAATTAAAAAATTAGATGAATCCAAAGATGGTTAGATACTAATAATTTATTAGACATGGTAATCTTTGGAAAACTCCAAAACTTAAGGGAGATGACTCTTTGCCAACTCAGATATTAGCTCAACATTCATGTAAAATACTAGATTAAACTTCCACTTTAAACATTCCAAGTAACATATGGTCTCTGTCACAGACACTGGACAAAAGCATCTATATGTAATTCAATTTTAAAGATTGTGATGATGTTCCAATAAAACTTTTTTAAAATTTAAAATAGAGAACAAATTGAATTTGAACCATGAGCATTGTTTATTGATCCATGTTACAGAGGATTTGAGGGCACATTTTAGAACCTGGAATAAGAGGCTTGTTCTGAAAATGAAATTACTACAGGAGAGCACAAGATCAGAAGTATAATATTATTTTTAAAGCTATGGGTCCTTTTTTTACTTGTTGCTTCTGCTCCTGCTTAAGCAGAGTGAACTACTTCCATCCACTGCAAACAAACAAAATAAATACTGATCGCTAGACAACAGGCTGCTGGGAACAGAAACAGACATGGATCTTATCCCAACTCTTTTGATTCCCATTCCAGTGCTCTTTGATAACATGTACCACACAGAAAAGAACTGTCTGAGTCATCTTCTGTTCTGACCCACACTGTCAAGCCCCACACTGCTATGGTCAACTTTGATTTGGATTCAGGAACCCCTGTTTCTTAGACCATCACCGAAAGAAAGAATGCATCTGAGAGACTGCCTACAGATATGGAAAGCTGACAGCATCACCCTCAGGGCCAGATGTGGTCCAGACATCTGTGCTCTGATGGAGGTGCTCCATTTGGCAGGACTAGGAAGAGCTCAGCAGGAGCAGCATCAATTAGCAGCCTCTTTGGAGAAGGGATGATGACAGCTCATCACTGCAATCAAGCCTCATGCAGTCACTATAAATAATGGTGATCAAGACTGCCCAAGCACATAGACAGGCTCTGCATGATTTTAAGAAAGAACAGCAGAAAACTCTAAAATTCTCACACACGGTCAGCAGAAGAGTTCTCAAAAAAAAAAAAAAATCGGCAGTACATTGCAAACTGTTTACAAGAAAACCTTAAGACTGGCTCAGGACTCATCTCCCTGTTTTGTGAGACTACACTCTAACACGAATGCTCAACCTTTCTACATTGCTGCATGATATGTTGAGCTGGATTTCTCCTATTCATGCACGAGGTCCCCAGACAATAGGCAAAGAATCAGAAAAGCAGATTTCTTTAGAAGATGTTCATCACACTGTGGCTTGTTTCAGAAATTAATGGTGTAAGGGAGGGTTCAAAGGCATCAGTTCCACGAGACGTATTATGACATCCAGCCACATATGGGAAATGACTGTAGCCATTGAATTTTGATATTGAAGTATATTTCATGGCATGAGAAAATACTGCTACTATGTTAAGGGACACACAAAAGCAACTAGTGAACATACCATGATAAACAGCAGCCAAGCACATGATCTAGCCTTTGTCTGCTTAGATATGGTGATTGTATGTTTGAGCCTTTCAAGGAATCTTCAGTTTCTGCCTAGTCCTTTTATTTTCTGTTTTTATGTTTTACTTTCATCTATTCGCATACTGTATGTTAGATATCATTATGACATTTTTGAATGTTGTTTTTGTGATTCTCCCTGCCCCTCTCCCCTCTCTGCTACTCCTGCTCTGCTCCTTTGTGCCCTCCCAACCCCAGACTCTTCTCTTTCATGTCCCATGTGTCCTTTTGCCCACTTTCCATCTATGATAGTTTGAATAAGAATGGCCCCCATAGGTTCATATATTTGAATTTTTAGTTCCCAGTTGCTGGACTACTAAGGAATGATTAGAAGGTGTGACCTTGTTGAAGAAAGTATGGCACTCACTAGTCTTAACTTATTAGAAGTGGTTGTCAGTCTACACAGTGTGTAGTTATTTAAACTTCAGTGTAAACTAATTATAGTAATTGTTTCGTCACATTGACCCCATTCGGTATAAACAATAGCCAAATGCAACTGGTTGCCACACCTACAGACAGAAAAGATTTTTTAAAAAAAATCCCTGTAGTTCTGTTGGGCAATGTCAGTTCCATGAATTCTTGTTCACATTACCCCATGTCCAGTGCAAATTCCTGACAGTATAGAGACACTTGGTAAAATATTCATGAGTAACTACAGTAAGATGTTTTCATTAAAATAACTATAGTAAGATGTTTTCATTTATCCCTATTGGTAAAGTTCTTGCCATATAGGAAGGATGACCCATGTGATATTTGGGTGTGTTGCTTCTCATCTGAAATATCATCACTGGAGAGTGGCAGACAGAGCAAGAGGATCCCACAGTCTTGTTGGCCAGCCAGTCTGAGTCAAATCACTGAACTTCGTGTTTAGTGAGAGACCCTATCTCAAAAACTAAAGTGATGATTAACTGAGAAAGACATCTGACATTGACACCCCAGACTCTACACATACACACATTCACATGAACACATACATATATACACATGCATACATGCACAGTCACATGAATACCTTCACATATGCATGTATACACTTGTACACTCACATGTACATATATACATACACATACATACATACATACATACACACACATACATATATATACACATGCACATACATATATATACACACATGCACACTCACATGGCAGGCATACACACACTGCACTCAGATTGGTTTTCTATTTTCAAATCACCAACACCACGCACTTGCAAATACATTTGGAAAGTAATAAACAAGATCAATAATGGGGAAAGACTCTGAGCCTTACAGCATCCACACAGGCAATTGGTACTCAACAGCGAGGTTGTCATTAAGGAAGCAAACCAGAGCCAAGTTAGCTGCCCACATCAGAAGTGGAAGTAGCATCCTCTTGGTACTGGGGCTGGGGCACTCGGCATGACAGACATGAGCAGCTGAAAATGATCAACCTATCTCTCATTTTTGAATTTTTTAAAAGATATGTAGGAAATTGTCAATATCCATAGATCTGTTTTGAGACCATGCTATATTCAACCTGTGAATTCTTCACTTCTTCTCTTCCTCCAAAAGCCAACTATTCAAGACCTCAATGCGAATTTCTGTGAAAGCATTTCATGGCCCACATTCTCAATTACAGGTCATTCTCAGATTAATATCAAATGAACAAGTAATTCTTAGTCCTGGTGGGCTGGTGACTGGTAGCAGATAGTTATTCATTCTACAAATGTCTGACTGGGGGATCTACTGTATGTTTGACACTGTCTTAGACATTAAAACAGATCCATGGACAAAACATAAAGAAATTAAAATGTTTGACATCTTGAAGTTTACAGCCCTGCTAAACACTGAGGTCACTGGGGGAGTTATGAAAAATCATGTCTCTTAGATCACACTTCCCAGAAATTTGGTAGTCCAAGAAGTGGAATTATTTATTAATTTTTACAATACATGATAGAGGCAATGCAAGAGAAGGGAGCATTTGTTTTGGGCTCATGGTTTCAGAAGCTTTCATTTCCAGGGAAGGTTGGTAATGGACCTGGCTGAGGCTCTTAACATCATACCAGATGGGAACATGTAAATAGAACTAAGACTGGCTGCCATCATCAAGGCCTACCCTTAGTGGCCTATTTCTACCAGCTAGGCTCCAACTCCTATGCTCCAGGTCCCCCAAAATAATACCGCCAGATGGGGAGAAAGCATTCAAAAAATTAGCCTGTGTGAACATTTCAGATGCACACTGTAACAGTGAGCAACAAGCTTGTTGTTTAAGCTTCCCTGGTGATTCTGGTACATAAATTCACGCAGAGAGCCTGAGCTAGTGATCTAAATGAGCAGTTCTCAGAGATCCTGAGACCAATAGGAATAGCAGACCCTGGGAAGTGGCTGGAAATACAAACTCTCAGACCACTTCCAAAAGGCAAAGAGTCACCAGCTCCTGGTTGCCTACTGGAAGCTGTACTTGCTAAGTCCCCAAGTCAATTCTGACACATGCTCAAGTGTGAAATCCAGGGTCGGCCTAGTTTCACTTCCATGCTGTCATAAAATATCCTGAGAATAAGTGACTTAGAGTTTATTTTAGCTCAGAATTCCAGGTTACAGTCCATCAGAGTGGGGACATCAAGGTGATGGGAAGAACACAAAATGAACGCAAACCCACTCCTATTAAATTTACTTTCTTTATCTTTATACAGTTCAAGTTCCTCTGCCTTAGGGAATGGTCCACCTACAAGGGACAGGACTTCCCTTCTCAAAGTAATTAAGACACTCCCTGGCAGACATGCCCACAGAGCAGTCCGACCTAGACAATCCTTTATTGAGTCTCTCTTCCAAGAAATTATAGGCTATGCCAAGTTGATAAAGTAACCATCACAAAGGCTCTAAGCAAAATGACATGGGGGTGAGTTTCCATGATAGAGAAATCCTTATCTTGCTTCTGCAAGGTCGCTACATACCTGGGAGGGGAATCACACAAGTAGCCTTCCAAAAGGTGCCAGATGGGGTTTACATAGTCTCTATCCAGATAACCTCTCTTAAGTCAGCTAGAATCCTGTTCCTAAGACAGCACTTCCTTCCAGGTGCTAATGAACTTTACATAGGGCTTCCTGTCATAAACTGTAAGTCACAGGTATAAGCCAGGAAATGTATGTACGTGGCTGGTTTTCAGACAGTGTTCTCTCTTGGTGCTCAAGTGTGTTTACGGAAGGTCGTATGGCTGTCTTGCTCCATCAGGACCACTGAGTTACCTTGTCCAATGTTTGCCATTTGTGAAATTGTTCATAAGCAACAGGAGCAAGTGAGTCCTGGGCTACTCCCCACTGTGGAGCTGTTTGTCTCTAGCATTTGAAAGCACTCCCAGGCTCCCATGGCTGCTTGAAGCCTTTATCCCCGAGAGAAAGTATTCATGGTATCCAGAGTCATGACCTCATACCTAAATAGTCTCACTTTACCCAGCATACATAATAAAATCTGTTGCACATGTGGGTATTGGTGACAAACACCATCTCTTGTCAAATATTTATTCTCATCCTTTTACGCTGCCCCCAGCAATGACATACTGCCATGGCTTCAATTCGATAGCCATTCCTTGTCTCTTCTCTACTCCACATCCACCCAGATATAAGGAAGCAGCCTCACGCCTTTCATGACAACTCTAAGCATTTTTTGGCCCTATCCCTTCCCTGTCATGATAGATTCAATCTTCAAACTATGAATCAAAACAAATCTTCTCACCTTTTGGGTTGTACCTTGTGAGTTAATCAGTGACCGCAACAGAAAAGGTAACTAATATCTGCACAGTGACACCTTCCCTGAGCCTGTCACCTGTGTTTGCATGCTGGCTCCATCCAAGAATATTAGACAATCCCGATGCTCAGCTCAAGGCTCACAGTGACTTGAAGGATCTTGAAAAAGAAGTTGTTCAAAAGCCACAACTGACAACAGAGCAGGAAGTCATAGGTAGAAGCAGGCAATGCAGGTGCTTGGTCAGTGTTCAGACATTCTCTCTTGGTGCTCAGGTGTGGTTATGGAAGGTCCTGGGTCTTCGATATTATGACCACCGAGTGATCTTGTCCATTGTTTGTCATCTGTCACATTGTTCATAAGCAACAAGAGCAGCTGAGACCTGGGCCAGTCCCCACTGTTGGAGACGTTTGTCTCTCAACTTCCCTTCAGTGGTCCATCATCTCTTTTTTTTCCTTTGAACTGAGTCTCTTTCTTCCAACAGTAATGAATATCACCATTTTAACTTCCTCTGGAATAAATACCACATATGGGAATATACAGGACTGGGCATATACGGCAGGGGAGCCCATGTACTCCTAAACGTATACTAGTTAGAGTTCAAAACAGAAGGGGCTGAAGATATTGTTCAGAGGTTATAATAGTACTTGCTTTTCACACAGATCAACCGAGCTCAGTTCCCAGGAACCACATTGAGCACCTCACAACCTCCTTTAACTGTAGGTCAAGGAGATCTAATGCCCTCTTCTAACCTCCACAGGTATCTGCACTCATGTCACACACACACATACACATACACACACACACACACACACACACACACACACACACACAATTCTTTTTAAAGAAAAATGGAATTATACTACAAAACCCAACTTCCAATTCCTACTTTCAACTTACTAAATGTCTAGCATAAGCTAATGCCTCAACTTGTCAAAAGCCCAGATGGGATGATGAGTTATCTCTAGCCAAGTGGGTTTCTTGGGGTGAAAGAAACCAGATAACTATGTAGACAGAAGGATAGTCAAGGCAGTAGATTCGTAAGAAATGAACATATCGAAGGTAAATGGGAGAAAGTAAGTTGGTTTTAACAACACTAACATTAAGGGTGGCACGGATACTTAGTTTAAGTGACTTGTTTTGTTTTGTGTTTGTTTTTGTTTTCCCAGACAGGGTTTCTCTGTATAGACCTGGCTACCCTGAAACTCATTCTGTAAACCAGACTGGCCTCAAACTCAAAAATCTGCCTGCCTCTGCCTCCCAAGTGCTGGGATTAAAGGTGAGCACCACCACTGCCTGGCAGCTTAAGTGACTTCTAATGACTCCAGAGTAGGTACAAGAAGTTGAATGGGTGGAATCCTTGTCATGTAGGTTACCCTTAAGTTCCAGGAAATAGCTTTCCAGTGGGCTCTTGCTTTGTTCTGTGATAAAAACACTCTAAAATCCACTTGAGGAAATGGATTGTTTGGCTTACACTTCCAGTTCATCTGTGAGGGAAGTCAGGGCAAGAACTCAAGCAGGAACCTGGAGGCAGGTTGGAGGTAAGCTGCTTGCTGGCTCATTTTCTGGCTTGCTTATAGCCCAGGACCATCTCCCTAGGAATTGTGTCAACCACACTGGTCTGGGCCTTCCTATAATGATCAATAACCAAGACAATCCCCCACAGACATGCCCACAGGGCAATCTAATCTAAGAAATCTCTCAACTATGGCTCCTTCTTCAGAGTTTAGACTGTGTCAAGTTAACAATTGAGGCTAACCAGCGCCCACTGTGAGCTCACACTGGACACTGGATTTGCTTAGAGAGCCACTCTCCAACATTTTCTGATTGCATGCCCCATGTTAGGCATGGTGTACAGAACTAGAAAATATACACAAATTCTTCCCAAACATGTTCCCAGTTAGTTAGGGGAAAAGAG
>JADRCD010228049.1:41322-66435 GCA_019843815.1 Montemys delectorum | reverse complement strand
GTTTCAGTTGGGGAAGTGCCTCCATGAGATCCAGCTGTGGGGCATTTTCTCAATTAGTGATCAAGGGGGTAGTGCCATCCCTGGGCTGGACGTCTTGGGTTCTATAAGAGAGCAGGCTGAGCAAGCCGGGGGAAGCAAGCCAGCAAGGAACATCTCTCCATGGCCTCTGCGTCAGCTCCTGCTTCCTGACCTGCTTGAGTTCCAGTCCTGACTTCATTTGTGATAAACAGTAAGCCAAATAAACCCTTTCCTCCCCAACTTGCTTCTTGGTCATGATGCTTGTGCAGGAATAGAAACCCTGACTAAGACAGTACCCTTATGGTACCAGATGGTAGCTGGGGCACTGTACTTAACAGACAGCCTCGGTAGAGAGGAGAGGCTGGCCTTGCCTGCATCTCACATGGCTTCCCCACACAGGTGAGTCTGCAGCTCAGTGGGGAGCCACAGTCTGTGAGAAGAGACTGGCTCAGTAACAAAAGCCCTTTCTTTATTTTGTGGTGCTCGAAATGGAACTAGGACCTTGCATGTTCTAAGCATGTGTCCTTCCACTGAGCATGTCACCAGCCCCAGGATCTGAGAGAACAACTTGTGTCTGAGATAAATGGTTGAGTCAAACCAGATTCTAGCTGGTGGGGAGATGCACAGGTACCATCTCCAGGTCCCCCATATCACAAGGAAAAGCCAGGATATAGAAACTACACTAAAGGGAATGGTGCTCCCATGACAGCACAACTTGACATGGGTTTCCATTCCTCCTTAGTGCCTGTCATCTTACAAGAAGCACCCACCACAAGGCTGAGTTCATAGTCAAGGCCTAGGGGTACAAGGAGCTATACTTCCTCACAGGGTCTTTCTCCCAGGGAACAGCAATGCAAGAGTCACTGTGGCGGTGCAAGTCAGCTTTCTGTCACTATGAGGAAATAGCTGACATAGTCAATGTCCATCTGTGTGACCTGTGCCTGTGGTCTTCAGGAGGGAAGGAGTTCTTGAAGCTGTGATACCAGGAAGGAACTGTGACAAAGGGAAAACTAGACAAATGTGGTGCATCCCAAATGCTGCCATGTTTCTGTTGCTCAGTTATTTTTCTTTTATTTACAGCCGTTGTGATTTGTTGAGTCGTGCAGCCTGCAGCTGCCGTCGTAGTGAGATGCGGGAAACACACAGTGTCTGTTCTTTTACTTGCCTGCCATGTGGCCTGGGGCAAGTCACTGAACTTAATAGAGAGGATAGCAGTGAGAGGCTCTTGATGTGTGTAGGTAGATGCTAGCATAAGAACAGATTAAATATGAAGCTATTGCTGCACCAGGAGGGCATGAATGAAGTGGGGACACAGAAGGAATGAGTGGTAGTTATACCTATATGGTGTAGCTGGGGATTGTGCCACTGAATGCATGCACACACACACACATACAGATACACACACATACACACACACACACACACACACACACACACACACGATACACACATGGACTCACATGTATACTTACACATACACACATGAACCCATTCATTCAGCCATATGAAGATAGTCCCGTAGAGCAGTAAGATGGGGAACAGCTTGTCTTTCCTCTTAGGTCTATAGCCAATGGGCCAGGAGAGGCTAGTGGGGAGGACAGGGGCACAGTACAAGGGACTGTGTCAGTGTGTAGCCCAGGCACTGACTACTGTGAAATCAGAAGGCAGCATGCAGATAGGCTGCCAGAGGCCTCTTCTGGAAACTTGTTGGCAATGTATACCTGCTACCATCCAGGCTTTCTAGAATTATGTTTGACCCTTGGATGACAGCTGGGCGGTGCTGACCTGGATGCTGTTTACTTATGGACAGGGCTGGCGGGACTGCTGCCATGTCTTTAGTTCAGACTCTTGGAGATGTAGCATGGTGAGAACTGTGAGCATCCAGCTGCTCTCTTTGAGCTGTACTTCTGAGCGCACTATCTCAGGTCGTCATTAGAAGCGAGGACTAGACTGTCAGACGCCAAGATGTCCCCTGCCTTGTATTTATGCTCAGAAATTGGGGTGTATCAAAAAATGATCAAGTTATATACAACATCTTTTACCCTCCCTAAAGTCCCAATGAAAAGCAGGCATGATTCTACCCAAGTTCACTCTGGGAAGCCAGTGAGTTTATTGGGCTTCCTTACAGAGCATAGAAGTAGGGGTTACTTACAAGATTATGGGTGCTCCCACTCCAAGAAAGTCCACACTGGAAAGTCTGCCTTAGTGGAGATGATGGCTTCCCCATAGGCACATAGATGGAGCCCTTTTCCCTTAATCTTCCCCATTTTATATATCCTGGCCCCTCCCTGAGTTCCTGAGGCCACATGCTGTTGGCCTCATTGCATATAGCTGGCTGGAAGGAATGGCTGGCTACTCAGGTAAGGGTCCAGTGACACCTTCTCTGAGGGAATATTAGTAGTCCATAAGCCCAGCCATGATAATATTTAGCAAGTGGGTCCTGACGATTTGATGAAAATGGTAGCAGATTGGCTCAAAGGATAGTTCTGTACGATAGAAAGAAAGGGTGACATGAATGTGGGCACTGCCCTGTGACATTGCTGCTGCAAATGTTCTGAAGCATTCCACAGTGAATACATAGGAAACATCCTGCTAAATAAGACAGACCTTACCTGCTCTCTCCGAGCAGAAGGCAGGAAGCAAACAGACAACTAGGATAGCTTGCTTCATACCATGCCATGACATGTCCCTGTAAAGACAGGTGGATGAAACACAGTGGAGAATCATAATTAGATGGACCAACCTATTGAGAGGAGAACGTAGGGAGGGCCTGCTCCAAGAGGTGGTGTCTTGAGTGGAGTGTGAATGATAGAAGAGAAACATTTAATTCAAGAGCCAGGAGCAGCTCCCAGGCAGGGGGACAGCAGTTTCTAAGTTGGAGTGCCTGGCAGTGAGGGACATGGAGTGGAGTGTATGTGACTGAAACAGGCAGGCAGAGGTATTATCAGACTCCTAAGAAGCTGGGGAAGAGAGGGGAACAGACCTGAGTCTCCTGGCTGTGGGCATTGGGGTAGAATTTGGATTGAGTCCTCAGGGCAAAGCACTCCAGCGTGGATGGAGAGGGGCAAGCCTTGGTCTGGGAAGCTGAGGGTGCATCCAGGTCAAAGTGACATGAATGCTGCTTTAATTCACATCATGTGAGTAAGGCTGGCACAGGAGATAGTCGGCTTTGTTACTTCCACTACGGCAAAAGATGCGTAGGAAAGCCAGTGTGCCATGGACTGGAAGAGTTTAACAGCAATGACCTCATGTTGCAGATTACACTTGATTTTTACTTGTTTTTCTTAGGCTAAGACTGGTGGTGGCTTCAGACTTGAAATACTAATTCTGGCACTTCCCTGCAGATGGCAGAATCCCTTCTTGCCTACGGGGGATTATTTGTGGGCGTTAGGACTGAGATGCCAGTACTCAAGGGGATCAAGTTTGGATTCCCCATAGCATAGAAGAGCCCAGCCTGAACAACTTACCCACCCGGCTGTTGCCATGGAATCCCACAGACTGTGACGCACAAGCATGGAGCCTGGTGTCAGCTGCTGTGTGAGAAGCAGACACTTGTATTTTCTGCCACCCAGAGTCTCTTTCTGCACTACCCTGTGTTGTTTATGTGGACGCCCTTGTTTATATAGGTATTTATTTAGAGTGGCAGAGTCCCCTGAAGACCCCAGCTGTCTTGGAAATGAAGATTTCAGTTTGTAGAGGCTGAAGCCTAGTAAGGCCCACAAGGACTGGGCATGCCAGTGTACACCAGCCCCAGCAGCCATCTGCCAGCACCTGGCCTTCTTTGCTTGCTGAAGCCCTGAACAGGTGAAGCATGGAGACAACTTGATATTAGCCAGGGTGACCTATCTTCTTCTCCACTTTGTCCTTGTCCTTCCCTTTTCAAATCACTGCTCACCTCCTGGTCTTTCAGACAACATAAACTATAGCATCCAGGACCTCAGCACACGCACAGTGAATGGATCATCTTGGCCTTAAGACCTGTCAGCAAGTGTGAGGGTAGCTGCTGTGACCTCTCACCTGTTCCCTTCAATTTAGAAATCCATCCTATTTTGAATGCTTATCTTCCTTGGAAGGAGCCAGGGGGTTCAGGAATGCTTTTGATCTTCTGCTACCTCTTCTCATGTTCATTGATGATAGAACCATTGTTCAGTACACATATACTACATATCACACAGGCAGAATGCATGTCCCTCCACATACATTTATACCCATGCAGCCATCAAACTCACATAAATTGACATAATGTATGCTAATGTGCATATTTATGCAAAATGAATACATGGACTGATACCCACACAAGCACACATGCCTACCTTTAAGCTCATGCATAGATGCATGCCCATATGAGCACATGTATGTGTACACCTACACATGAATCACAGAGAGCTCATCTTCCTCAGAGTTTCCACAGCTTTCAACTTCTTGTTTCTATATTGGCTGCTTCTGTTCTTGAACTAGCAGAGCGACTCAACTCAGGGCCATCTTGTAAAGGTGAGATGAGGAATGGGCTGTTTTGCCATAACTTCCCACCACAGATATGTCTTGACTTGCTCCATGTCAGGCTCATGTGTGTTCAGCTCTTCAAAGGCTGGAGCTGTTTCCGAAGACTCCACTATCTTTGTAAGCTCCATAGTCTGCCTCAGAGCAGCCACAAAGCAGCCTCATGGCTGGAACTCCATGTAGCCTCCATTTTACATGCAGACAGGTGGCCAAGAGCACACAGCTTGTTGGCAGCTACTGTGTGCTGAGCACCTGGGCTTTCTCTTTATTATATTCTTGAGGACTAATTGGGTTTTTCCCCCTCTAAAATCCGTAAGGAAACTAACACAGGCCAAATGACTTTAGAATCCACATGGAAGCCAATCTGGAGCGGTATTGGCCAGCTCAGGGCTCCGCTTTGTTACCTGGCATCTCCTGGCTTTGCAGCATCCCAGGTTGCTAGGGCTCCTGGATGAGCTGATCTTGTTGTAACTCAGCAACAAAACAAGAAGTCTCTGCCTGTATGAGCCCCGGGGCTGCACAGTAGACATGATGGGCATTTACTGAGTGGACAGGCAGCTGTGAGAGAGCCTCAGATGGGAGCTCAGGTGGAAGCTGCCTTCAGTGTGCTATAAGGGAGGTACTGGAAGGAACCATGCGTAAGTCACCTATGGCTGCATGATACAGGACCTCAAAATTACTAAGATAGCAAATGCCTGCCATCTTTATGTTTGTTGAACTGCACCCACAGTTGGAGACATCCTAAAAGCAGTGCCAAGGAGTTCGTACAAAAGACTTTCCTACAGAGATCATACGGGTGTGGTTTCAAAGAGAGTGACCAAGGCCACAAGGGGACTCACAAACACTAAGGGGAGCTAGGTTATGGAGGTGTCCTAGTTTGCTTTTTGTTGCTATGATAAAACATTCTGATCAAAAGCACCTTGTGGGAGGAAAGAGTTTATTTCGGCTTACAACTCCCTGGTCGCAATCCATCATCAAGAGAACAGAACTGAAGGAGAAACCATGGAAGAATGCTGCTTACTAGCTCATTCACTGGTTCACAGTCAGTTAATTTTCTTACAGTCCAGACCCACCTGCCTACAGATGGTGCTGCCCACAGTTGTCTGAGACCTCCTACATCAATCATTAATCAAGACAGTTCCTCTTACACTTTGGCCATAAGCCAGTCTGATCTGGGCAATTTGCCAATTGAGATTTCCACTTTACTCTAGGTTGTGTCATTTTGACAATAAAAACTAAAAAGCACACAGATCCAGACAAATTAACAGCCACAGTTAGCCACCACTGGAGGGCATATGGAATTGCTCAGGGTCAGAGTTAGTTTTTAATGTGTGGCAACATATAGGACCTATCTGTGTTTGATCAAAAACCTAAACTACTGCCTTATGGCTTGGTGGGGCTCAAGGCCCCAATTAAGGTACCAAACTTTTAGGGGGAACAGGCAAAGGTTGAGCTACAGAAGGGTCAAGTGCATTGTGTTTCTGAGTAATAATACAGAAAGAAAGAGGCATAGAAAGAGGAGACCATCTCAGTTTGTTACATCAGAGATCAGTGGCATCATGACCAGAGGGCTCTGTCTGTCTTAGTTGCTGTTCTATTGCCATGAAGAGATACCATGACGAAAGAATAGACACCATGACCAAGGTAATTCTTATAGAAGAAATCATTTAATTGAGGGCTTGCTTACAGTTTCAGAGATTTAGTCCATTATCTTCATTGGGCAGGGAGCATGGCAGCAGGCATGGTAAACTTGGTATTGGAAAAGTAGTTGAGAGCTACATCTTGATTCATAGGCAGAGAGAAAGAGAAAGAAGGAGGGGGAGGGAAGAAAGAAGAGAGGAAGGGAGAGAAATATATTGATTGACTGGACCTGGCATGGGCTTTTGAAACCTTAAAACCCACCCCAGTGGCTCACTTCCTCCAACAAGGCCACACTTACTTCAATAATCCACCTCCTAATCTTTCTAATCCTTCTCAAATAGTACCACTTCCTGTGTCTAAGCATTCAAGTATATATGAGCCTATGGGACCCATTTTTTATTCAAACTACCATAGTCTCCCAGACACTAGGGAGAAGGTGGTGTCATAATGCTGGGCTGTAGTAGTGCTGGATGGAAAACCTGAGCTCAGCCTTGAGGCTTTGACAGGAAACCTCAGACACTCCCAGAATGGGCCTCCCCAGAGGCTCACAAGACAGGGCAACCTAGATGGAGGTTAGGATTGAGATATATGCCTGAACACATGTGTATATGACACATTTGTTCTCATTCTCTCCCTCTTTCCTTTGTTATTTCCTGCATACTTTCTCTCCTCTCCTAGCTGTGATCAAATGGAAACAAATACAAGAACTCTTGGTCTCTGTCCTTGGGTATCGCCTTTCCCATTCTGTGGATGACTTGTCTTCAGGCTTCACAGAGTCTTCAGCTCCCTAGTGTTCATCGGGACCTGTGCCTAGGCCTCTGGAGCAAGGAGATGGACTACTTGGGCATTTTGGCTATTTCCCATATCCCATGACCACCTCCCCTGCCTGTGTAGACCAGTATGACCTTGCTTCATGCCCTAATACACTGAATTGGTGCTTAGGAGCCCAGTGCCTTTTTGATAGTACTTACGCACCTGGAACATTTATAGCTGGAAACCTCAGTTGTTCCTCCTTATCTAAGTAAGGGTGTGCTTTCTGTGGTTTAGTTAACTATGCTCAACCACAATCCAAAAATATTAAATGAAAATTTCCAGAAAAAAATCATGCTGTTTATTAACAAAAAATATCTCATCCTTTAAAAATATTTATTTTTATTTATATGTGTGTGGGGAGTGCCATGTGTGCAGGTTGCCCACATAGTCAGAAGAGGGCATTGGATCCTCTGAAGCTAGAGTTACAGGAGGTTATGAGCCACTTGATGTTGGTGCTGGGAACTGGACTTGGGTACTCTGGATGAGAAGCAAATGCTCTTACCCACTTTGCCTTCTCTTCAGCTCTCATGCTGTATTTAATTTACGCACTGATCAGTGTGATAAAAACGTATATCCTGTTCCATCCTGCCTAGGACTTGTCCAGTGTCTCCATGCTATATATGCTTTTCTTGTTAGTCTCTTCTTAGCTATCCCACTTATCAGGTCTAGTGCCAGGGGTTTTGAAACATGAGAGTAGTGACACTGGCAACAGAGATGTACCAAGGAGCAGCTGGTAAGTGTAAAGTTCTTGACCTATTAAAGAAAATCATAGCAGAGGTATGGTAAGAACGAAACTTTGTCTGTAGTCATGGGAAGGAAAAAGAAACTGATGTGTTTTCTGTCATCCCTCAAACTTTAGAATTTATGGCCACAGTGCCTAAGTGTTCCATAAAGATGAAAAAGACACTAAATTATAGCAAGGGTTAGACTTTTCATCCCCATGACAAATGTTTAAAGCCAACAGTTTAAAGGAAGGAAGATTTATTCTGGCTCAAGGTTTCAGAGGACTCCATCCATAGTGAGCTGGCTGCCCTGTTCTGGACTGTGGTGAGGCAAAACATCATGGTTGAAGGGTGTGGAGGAGCAAAGCTGCTCACATCATAGTGACCAGGAAGCCAAGAGGAGTGATAGAACAGGACCAGGACCAGGGCAAGGGCCCACACAACCCCTTCAAAAGCACAGCCCTAGTAACCCACATCTTCCAACCAGGCCCCACCTTGTGTATCCCCAGTACGTCCCAAATTTGATTCTATCAGTGGATCAGATCAGAGCTTTCAGAATCTAATCACCACTGGAGACACTCTCACAGACATCCTGGAGTGTGTTTTAGTAATCTGAGGTATCTAATTACAATAAATTGACAGTCAAGATTAATTATCACATAGGTGTTGGTACCAACTGTGGTTTCAGCCATCTTCTGGGGCCTCAGTACCCATCCACCACAGATAAAGGGGACACTGTGGTTACTGGCTAGTTCTTGGAGAAGGCTGAGACTGCTCAGAAAGGCATATTGCTGGGGAAGCTGTCTTGGTCCTGTGTGTGCTGAAGAGTTCTCCACTAATGCTCTAATTTCTGCTGGTCATATTGCTGGACAGGCCTATGGCAGAAGGTTAAGATATCTGATCAGTTAAGTACGTTTTTATTTCTCTTTGCTTTCTGACAATAAAATCCAGATTGGGGCTGCCAGATACTAAATTTCTGAATGTGTGCTGTGGTGTTTTCTCCTTAACCCAGGAAGCCCACTGTTCAAGGGCATCTGGGACACCCACTCAGGACTTCAGTCATTATGGGATTTAACCCCAACTCACCTTCTTTTAGTGGAGAAAGAAGGTGGCGCTGTTGTCACCTTATGAACTTTGTGCAATAGAATCTAATGTCCAGGTTCTTGACATTTAGTCTTCTCCTGAGACGGGCCTGTCATGGGTTTCTGGGTTCTTGAAAGTAGAGATGGCATTGGAAATCACTCTGGGACTCCTTCTAGGGACAGAGGGAGGCCTCCAGTCTCTTCCCCCATTCATTTATTTAGCTTATGGTATGTGCCCTGTATAGCATTTCTGAACAAGAAGCTTCTCTGAGTTTGCCACCAATTCCTAGGATGACTTGGGTCCAAATAATAAAGGGAATGAAGCTCCAAGAGTTCTGGGAGGGATGGCTTCCAAGGTGGAGTTATATGAAATGTACATAGGCTGCGCTGGGGCTGGGCCTGCTAGCATTCTACTGTGCTGGGTACAGGGCTCAGGAATAGCTGAGAGGCCCATGTGTCTCTGCAGGTAGTATCCTATGGGTCATTTGAATGAAGGATATGATTTCTAAGTATGTGTTCTTCTCATTGCAGGTCTGAAGAAGAAAGTTCTCGCAGTATCAGGTATGTCTTCCATATACCTTTTCTGTGTTTCTGTCTCGGGAGTGGCCCTCAGAAACTATGTGCTTTAATGTCTTCCCTGTGGGTCCCTCTGCCCCATGACCACTGTCCAGACCTGACCTGCTGCCTCAGGGGCTCTGGCATGTTGTCTAGGAGCACACAGACCTGCATTTATTGTGTGGGTTTTCCCTGGTTTAGAGTAAGTTCTAGAGTATGTGCATTGGTAGTTTTCTCTCCTTGTTAAGGCTGCTAGCGTCCCCCTGTGCTTAAGCTGTGGCTAGTTTAGGACCAGAGGTTTCTGCACTGTCACTGTTGGGGCTGGAATGTTTGGTTCAGTACAGACTGTCACCACTTGACTATCACATGGGTACATCTCCTTGGGGCAGGGAATGCAGGGAGTTTTCTGTCCCTTCCCACCCCCACTAATAAATATGGTATACTGTCTGCAGTGGGAACAGTGACTGGTCCAAAGGGAGGGGCAGGGCTGAGTAGGAGTTCTATATCTCAGTGCCTCTACCTCTGTCAGCCCTCAGCTCAGAAGTCAGGGAAGCAAAAGGGTCATAGACACCATCATGATAGGGAGGAGAGGCTATGAGGCAACTTAAGAGCCTATGGGCTCTGAACACTTTGGGCACCTGATGGACTTCTAGGTCTCCCAGTGATGGCTAAGATGGCTGGTGTGTGGTTCTAGGTCCAGCTTGGTGGAACTGGGGTGTCGGTGTTGAAGGGTTCTCCAGGTACCCTGAAGATAAGACATGGAGGGCAGAGTGACTGTCTTCTGAGTAGATGGGCAGCAGCTAGGGAGAGAGTCTATGTGTAATTAAAAGACTGTTTCTAGAATCCCTGAGCCATTATCCATCAGGAAGTAGAGACACATCAAGAATGGCCGAAGGGCGAGTTCTAAAAGGGCTGTGTGTAGTGCTGAGGGGATTAGCTTGGGACAGACCATACAGTATCCAGGTTGATAACCGTGGGAGCTGATATCAAAGAGGGGAAGACATACTGGGTGGTAGAGACTGGGTGGAGATGGAAGGAAGGATCAGATGGGTGACTAGAACAACTCAATGCAACAATCAGTAAAGCAGCCAAAGTGGCTACTGTTCGAGGAACAAGGAAGCTCTTGTACTGTGGGAAGGAAAGCTCGGAAGGAGCAAGTATTTAGGGAGATGGCAGGGGGAGAGAGCCTGTGTTTCTGTAACTCCTTTTCCACAAGAAAGGACAGATGTGAGACAAAGAAGGTGGAAAGAAAGAAAGACAGTAGTAAGATGCCCTCTTTGGCCATTAGGAGCAGGAGCCTCCTTGGCATGTACCTAGTGATCATCCTGCATGAACAGTATTCTATACTAACCATTCAAACAGTTAGCTAAAGGTAAAGTGGCCTAAAGAGGAAGGAATTTTTGACTATGGGGTTGGGACTGATGATGTCTGGGGTGTGGGCTTCTCCCATGGACAGTGAGCAAGCAGTATATGATCTGCTCAGATTGCCTGTCACTTAAGGCGGATGCAATGGATGCCAAGAACTAACTGTCTTTGCTCAGAGTGAAGGTCACATACCCATAGCCAGGACACCTCACTCTGTCTAGGGCCCTACTCAGGATGGGGTACTCTTCCTGAATTCCCATGACGCAAGCTGCCGCCTTCTGGCAGATTCTCTAAGCCTCTTTAGCAGAGAGCTGTTTTGGGCATGAGCGTGTTTGGGAATTCATGTGCACCACTTTTCCCCAGGCAAAAACGTTGCAAGATCAGATGTATTCATTTTCCACAAATGAAATGACTCATTTTTTTTTTTCTGAACAATTTTGCAAACGCAGGACTTTGGTTATTGTTCCTGGGACCATGTGTCTACTTTTGATTCCATTTAGAGAGAGCTCTAGAGGCCCTGAATTTGAATCCTCTAATGATGTTTTATTGGAGGGAGGGCAGCTTGGGAGAAGAGAGGGTTGTAGAATTTGGATTCTAGAGGAATGGAGAGATGCAGGCAGGAAGGAAAGAGGGCCGCCGAGGCTGTTTAAAATGCAAACACTTTGCACAGGTCAACCTTGCACCTTTTCTTTTACTGGCTGCTTGTCAAACCTTTGAAATGAACTTTGCTGCCTGTGCTCAGGAAGAGGGACTAAATAATATTCAATGAGGGATGTGGCTCATCTGCACAGCCTACCTAACATATTGCACAGCCCACCCCACCCTTCAGACATCTGTGATTGCTCTGTTCCTTCAGCTCAAGGAAGTTGAGGGCAATGAATACCCCTTATAGCTCATCTCAGATATTGCAGCCTTCCAGTGCAGAACCTGCAGGTCTCACTGCAAAGCCTTTGCATGGTACGGGGGCCCATTGTGTTGGCTGAAAATTCAGAGTCCAAGGGCCAGGGACCCAGAAGTTTGTATTAACAAACCCCTGCATAATTGTAAGATATAGCCTCTTGAGGGAATGACTGCATCTGTCCATCACAGGCATTGTCCAGGGTTGAACATGTGCCTACTTCGTAAGTATGAGGTTATGGATGTGTGGAAAATTTGCTGCTGATGGTTAGGAAATTACTGAATAAGGAGGTTTCATGCAGCTTGTCCTTCTAGTTTGGGCCTCTGAACTGTGACATGTTTTCTAAAGGCAGCATCAAGCAACTCAGAGTTGGAAACAGGAGCTGAGGACTACTCATCTGGGGGAGTGAGTAGGCTCTTCTTGGAGAAGTTGAGCTTTGTGCTAGTGAAAACAATTGGACTTTTGGTGAGCATGTCCCTTGCTCCATCCAAGATGGCCTGTTAAATAATCTGGATCCCTTTTCTTCACCTCTAAACCTCAGATGAGAATATATTCTTCATTTCCCTCATAATGCCAATATGAGAACTGACAGATGTGGTAGGAGAGTTTGCATGACAGGTAAATAGAGCCATGCTTTTGGCTTTGGGCAGAGAGAAACAGGCTGGGGAACTTTTCTGTATCCTTGCCCCTAGTAACCAAATGAAGACTGAGCCAGTGGCCTTGAGATGAATGTTAGTCAGTCTCCACGCAGTGACAAATATCTGAGAAAAATACTTTAGAGGTAGGAAAGATTTGGCTTGGTTTGTGGTTTCAGAGACTATAATCCATGGTACACGACCTCATCATTTTGGGCCTCTAACAAAACAGAACATTAAGGCAGTTCCTTAATGTTAGGTGGGATAGGAAGGGAAACCTAGCACTCAGGGACATGCTGGAGTAACATACTTCCTCCAGCTAGGTTCCACCTCCTAAAGTTTCTACCACCTCTCAATAGCCTGTTAACTTACAAATTTATAAATGGATTAACCCATCGATGAGGTTTCAGCCCTTATGATCTAATCACCTTCTGTCTTAGTTAGGGATTCTATTGTTGTGACGACACTATGACCAAAGTTAGAGAGGAAACGGCTTATTTGGTTTACACTTCCACATCATAGTTTATCACTGAAGGAAGTCAGGACAGGAACTGAAACAGGACAGGAACCTGGAAGCAGGTGCTGATGCAGAGGCTATGGAGAAGTGTTACTTACTGTCATACTCCCCATAACTTGTTCATCCTACTTTCTTATAGAATCCAGGACCACCAGCCCAGAGTGGCAACACCCACAATGTACTGCCCCCCTTATCAATCAGTAATTAAGAAATGCCTTACAGTGAGGCATTTTTTACATTGAGGTTTCCTCCTCTCAGATGACTTTAAGTTGTGTCAAATTGACATAAAACTATCCTTTACATCTTTCAAAGGCTCTATCTTGGAACCCTGGCTGTTATATTGGGACCAAACCTGTAACATAGAAGCTTTAATGATTCATTTCAGACAGAAACCATCACATAGTGTACACAGACATGGCTTAGCATTATGGAATCAGTACAGGCACTGGGGTCAGACGATTCTGAATTTATATCTGTCCTTCTCTAAACATCTTTGTCAACTTGGATCTGACGCTGAGTAAACTCAGAGTTTACACTAAATTAGGAGTCTTTATTGAGCACATACTGTGTTCACACTTTATTCTCACTAAGGCCATGCAACCCAATGGATATAGTATACATGTGCTCCATGAGGACATGGGAGTACAGATTCCATCCTCAAGGCCCATGGACCAATTAAGGCAAATAAGCAAACAAAAAGGTGGGGGTGTGGGCAGCAGATAATATGTGTCACATTCAGTGTCTGTGTTACTTTCTCTTCTTGCTTTCCCTACTAGTCTTTGCTGGCAGAACTCTTTCAATATCTGAGCAGGGTTGGAGGGGACCCCTGTTGTCTTGAACAGAAAGTGCTTGAGTCCCAGCTGCAGAGTTTCCATTTGTCTCTTCACCATGCATCCTACTTTCCTTCTGTATTCCTCCTTGAAGTTTCTGGGGACATTCTTCATTCCATAGCTTGGCTTTTTACTTTCTGTCTTCTCGATTCTCAGTACTACATCCTGAGCAATTTTCTCAGGAAAGCCTTACATTTCATTAATATTCCTTTCAGTTATATCTAGAGTGCTAGATAAGACCAGAACAATGTGGGTCTTCAACTGTGTTGTGTGACTTCTCCTGGGAAGACATGAAAAAAACACCTATTCACTCCAGACAGGGCACTGATGACAACCCAACGAAATTTCCCTCCAAATCAGTATTCTAGTTTACTGTGTTTACCTACAGGGTGATGCTTGGACACCTTAATCACCCCAGCATGGATGACAGCTCATAAAAACGACATCCCTGGAGCTCCCTGTACAGTATGAAGGTAGCTGCACTGAGTAGTTTTCAATCATTTACATCTTGTATATATTTTTTAGGAGAACCTCATGAGTTGGACTCATGTGTTTTATAAGTTTCTGAGCTTTTCAAGTCAAAAATTTTTGCATTTTCTGAGTCTTGTCAGTTTTGTTGGCTTCCCTGAGTCTTATGAGCCTCCCACCTCCCTCCAGAAGGTAGTGTTTCAACTAGTATGAAATAGCTACAGGAAAGCAACTGATGTACAACAACACAGTGTGTGTATGTGTTCTACTTGCTTCTGGGGGCACTGCTGGCCCATTCCTTAACACAGGTAGAAAGACATTTCAGGAATCAGAATCAAGTTAAATTCAAATTAGGCAAAAAGTCACCTGGTGCCTGCGTAGGAGATGATCCAGAGAGACTGGTGGGATGGGAAGCCTACTGATAACTCAGTGGGGATTTGACTGAGTTATTCAGTCTGCCTGTCTCTAAAACCTTGTAGCTCTCATTTGTAGTTTTACTAAGAGCATACTTAGAGGTGGTTACTCTGTTGGTGACTCAGAATCTGAGTTTGAGCACAAGAGGACTCTGGAATCATATTGTGAGTGTGTATGGGCTGCAGCAGAAGGGCTCTATTTCCCTGAGCCTCAGTTTCTCCAGCTTCACACAGAAACAAGAATGCCCCATTCTCAGGGTATCTTTGATCTTTCCATTCGCTCTCTCATCATCACACTTTGGCTTTCCAACCTGCTCTGAGTTCATGGATACCGAATATCTCTGTCCTTGTCATTCCCTTTGTCTAGGACATATTTCTCAAGATCCTACCCAGGCTGGTAGGATCTATGGTGTTTCTCCTTAATCAATTCCCTATAAGTCAGGACTTCTGCCATTTTCCCCTTGTTTTCTATGTCTTTGCTCCCTTTTTCCTACAGGATTGTCTCTGTTTTGTTCAGTTTATTTTTATGGTGAAACATTCTATTCCTGTCCCTTTCATCTTAGGTGTGTTGTATAGCCATGTTAGCTTGTTCGTGTGCTTGTTTTGTGGTTCTCCCAAGGGTACACTTATTCAGTGGTCACCCCTCTGCAGTATAGCTTCTATAACATGGAACAGTGTTCTTGGACATCTCTGTCCTGCCCTCTCACTTAACAATGTCACAGTGTTACAGGTATTTGCATGGGGCATCCAACATCAGCTTTACACTTGTTTCATTTTTCTATATTATCTTTTGAATCATGTTGAAGAAAAAAACCAAACCAAACCAAACACCACTGTTCACCTTTGCCAGTGGCCTTTAAGTTTTTAAGCTCTTAATTGCTGTCAAATGTCCTTCACTTCAACCTAAAGACTCCTTTCATACAAGGGACAACTGAAGGAGACAAATGAGGCCAACTCTTTCTTATCTGGTACTGTGGTTAGGATGGTTGTGCTCCTCAAAATCTCCACTGAGACCTCACTTCTAAGGGAAGAGTCCTAAAGGGCCTTAGGAGATGGTGACACAATGACACTTTGCCCTCTGGGACAGAATGTGTTACCCTTGGAGAAAGGGCTTGAGTTCAGTCCTTCTGCCACATGAGCAAACAATGCCTCATTAGAGAGAGAAAGCACACCTTCCTCATGCACTGAGTTCCTGACTGTCTTGGTCTTGGACTTCTAAAATAGTGAGAAGTAAATTTCTGTTGATTACAAATTACCCAGTCTAGGACATTTTGTTATAGCAGCACAGAGGAAATAGGGTATGTGGAAATGCTCCATCTCTCAGTCCTATTGAAAGGACCATGTCTCTGGCAGTATGATTCTTCACTGTTAGTTTTGGCATTCATCACCATGAAAGTATCAACCCACTGCCTTCTGTAACAAGGTTTCTGGTAGGAAATCTGATGAGGACCTTCAGGGAAAACTCTTCTTCCAGCCCCTTTGATGTTAGTAACGTGCCCTGTGGTGTCTTAGGAGATGGCAGTTGTGATAGTAGCTCAAAGTTAGTGAGGTGCTACCTTCCTTCCTTCTGACACTAGTCAGGCTGGTGTGATGAAAAGGGATTGGATACTGTGTGTGTGTAGAAGATGAGGTCTTACAGCCAAGTTTATAGCTTCTTAGACTCAAAATTGAAAAGGACATTAGAGCAACCTATTGACTTGACTCTCCAAACAAGTGACTATCAGTCTCCATGATCCACTGATGTGAAAGCTCTCATGGTCATCATCATAGTCATCATCGTTGTCATCATTGTCATCAGCATGATCTTCACTTGGACTCCCCTTGAGGCCCAAAGGGGAGATGACTGCCGTTGGATATACCAAGCTATGATTGGTTTGTTTCCTGCTTTGCCATCAAAAAAGAACCAACTAGGGGATTGCAAACACCATGTCTGTAAGAGCCAGGCCAGGCGGAATTTCAGTCCATAGAATAGAACTTGTGGCTACTTTACTTCTTTGCTGGATTTTTGTTTGTTGTTGTTTTTTTTCTGTCAGCTTTTAATTTGTTTATTGATTTTTCCTTTTCCTTTTTTATTTAGTTAGCCTCAGTAGCATGGCCAGTGGTGATATAGTCAATGAAGCACACAGGTCAGAGAGACCACACCAGCGTATGGGCTGCTCACCTACAGGAGGAGGAGGCTGCTGGAGGTTCTGCAGACACACTCTGGAAGTATAAACTGTAGATCTGAAGTCCAACACCACCATAGATGCTGGAGGCAGTGCCAAAGCTAGTGATTTTGACCTGAACACTAAATGTGTAGCAAGGTATAATCTACTCTAGTCCTGAGGAACATATCTATGAGTCCTCCATTTTCTTCATCATTGTAGAGTCAAGCCAATTTAAAGGGACCAGAAAGTCCTGAGTGAGAGTGTAACACTACTAGTCACCTTTCTGTACCACCTGTTCTTCACCTTGGGCCCTAGACAGAGACCCAACAACTGTCACAGCACATCATAGACTCTAGGTTCAGGGATTTTTACTCAGTTAATCCAGCAAGATACTCTCCAGTAGCCCATAGCCCAAAACCCATAATCATGACCATAATAACTGATGTAACTATGATCCTTGGAGGATCCAGGAACTACTACATAACAGGAAATTGGATGAAGCAATGGCCACATATCTTGTACTCCAGCATGACACACAGGGACTAACTAAACTAGTCAACTGGGGGTGGTGAAGGGAGATGGAAGGGCGTGACCAGGAGGACTGCCACTTATGATTTAAGAATTTGCCACTGCCTTCAGGCCTGAAAGTGACACCCTGGATGAGGGAACAAAGTGGTTTCAGTAAGCCAGGTAAAAAACAGAGGTAGCCACAGAACCAAGATGGCAATTGGTCAGCTGTATTTCTGTATTTTAACTGTATGTTCTTTGGGGTCATTTTTGATTGGCAGTCATTTGAATGATTTATGGGGTGCACATATTGTATAGCTATATCTACACACTGGGGGATGGTTTTCATGCACCGTGTCTGTCATCTCAGAAAGAAATCCTGCCTTATCTCATTTATGCTGAATCTAAGGAGGCTGAACCGGAAGCGAACAGCAGAAGATGGCTAGAGGCTCGGAAAGGAGGAGACCTTGAGAGGGAAGGGTTAATGAACGGGCATAGAGTTTTAGATAGGAGGAATCTTCTTACAGAGCTGTGACACTGCAGGGTGACCACAGTTAAAAGCAATGTCCTGTATGTTTCAAAGTCACTTGAGAAAGTCCATTCCACATGTCCCCCTGCATTTTAAGTGGGAAACTAGAGAATGCTGAGCTTCCAAGATTCTGACATCAGTGTTAGGAATCAGCAGGCATAGACTCAAACAGCTGCAGGACCAGCCAGGCAGGAAGACCAGGCTTCTGTGTATCTGACATGCTGGACTAGCGCTCTCCATCTTGTGCAAGAAAGAGGGATGCAGATAGCAGGATTCCAATCATGAGGACATCACCATGATGCCCAGCCTTTCAAAGCACCCCCATGCCAAGAACACAAGCTGACAGGTCCCTGAGGTGAGGTCTGCTGGTGATGAGAAGTCACAGAACTGGAACACTTCCTATTCTCTGTTCTCCCGGGTTGCAGGGATAGGGACAGTGGTCCTTGATGAGCTTTGTTTCTTATAAAAATGAAGCTGGAGCTCTGAAAGATGATTAAAGTTATTCTAATCTTCAGGCCACACTTCACTACAGCTGCTGGTCTTGCTGTGGTCAATGGCTAGCATTGTAGGACTGTGGCACTCCCAGAAGACTGAGCGGTGACTCTATAGTGACTTATAAAGGAAGGCAGGCCCTTCAGGAGCAGCTAGCCTAGTGCTGACTTGGGTGAGGGAATAAGAAGGATCAGGAAGTTAGATTTCTGACCTGAAGAGTGGGGAGGGCGTTGTGCTTTTCACTAAGAAGCCCAGAAAGGGCAGCCATTCCTGAGAACCAGGAGACCCTTTAGGAAACAGGAAGTCTCTTCAGACTCCTAGAAAACCTTCTTGCAAGTCACGGCTCCTACTTCTAATACCAGACCTCAGAAGGGAGAGGCAACAGAATCAGTTCAAGGTTGGTTTGGAAAAAGGCCAGCTGTTTTTCCTTGACCTCCAAACTCCTACTGTGATATTTCTTGGAGGGATCCTGCTTTGCTCTGCTGATTCCTGTGCATAGGGCATTGAAAACAATGTGACTTGAGGCCATTTAGGTAATGTTGCAGTGAATACTTGGGACACAGTGGCTGTCATCATCTCTGAGGCAGGTCTCCTAGAAGGCTTGCATACACTGGTTTCTGAATATCCATAGGCTTCAGCAAAGTCCAGTAGGTATATGTGTTTACAAGGCATGCAGATGAGCCAGGGACCATGGCATCCTTTCTACTTACACTGTGGACACTGGTCTGACTCCTTGCTAGCAGGATATACAGAAGATATTATTTATGCCCAAATTGGACAGCATCTGTTGAGCCTGCCTGGTGAGGAGCAGTGATGGTGCACGTAGTCTTACCTCAGTGAGGTTTCACTGTATCTAGAAAATACATGACTTTCTTTTTGATTTTACAAGGGCTTGCAGATAACAGTTTATCTTGAATCTCAGTGGATACTTTGGACTCTTCTCACAACATCAAGTTGGAGGTGAGTATAGGCATTGAGGCCCGCCTGTACCTCTACATCTTTTCCTGTGGAGTAGAGTGTCCCTGGCCCACCTGTGCCTATTCTGAACTCTCCTCTCATTTTTACATTTCTCTGACCTGCCACTGTCTCCCACAAGAAGCTGCAGGGCTGGTATGGACTCCCATCAACCATGTGCCAACATTATTTAGTGAGTGGTGCCTACTGGCCTATGACTTTTAGCTAATCAGAAATAATGGATCATATACACAATCCGCTGGGGGAACAGACCATCACACAATGCTAGCTCTGTCAGGGGCAGTTAGGAGTATGAAAGGTCACCTGGTGATTCTCAATAGCAGTCTCCATTTCTCCCTTAGACCACTGTTCTTGCCAGCCTTCTGTGGCTGTGACGAATGCACAGGTTAGGGGCAACTAACCTAAAAGGAAGGATGTAATGTCGCTCTTGGTTTCAAAGGTCCAAGTCCAAGATTCCCTGGCCCATTGCTTTGAGCCTGTGGCAGCATAGTACATCCTGCCAGGAGTGTGTGATGGAGTAGGCCACTCATCTCCTGGGAAGCAACAAGAGGGAAATGAGGGTCCAGTGCCTGCTTAAGGGCAACTCTGTTATCTATGTTCTACTAGGCCCTGCCTTCTCCAGTGCCCACCACTCTCAGTAGCACCCCAGACTTAGAACCCAGCACTTTATTTATTTAAAATATGGGTCACTGAAGAGCACATGAGATCCAAACCATCATAAGCTCTGTCCTCCAGCTGGCTTGTAGCTGAGAAAGTGAGGGTCAAAGACCATCATAGCCTTCTCTGAGCTAAGCTGTGGTGGGAAAAAAAAAAAAAAACCTTGCCCTCCACTGGCAGTGAGTGTTACTTCTGGTCTTCCTAAGGAAAGAGACAGTTCCTCATTTTTCCTCTGCTGGTCTTGCTGCTGGAGAGAGGGGTGAGACTCAGAGGCAGCCATCTGAGAGAAGTGAGGACAGCTTGATTGACAGAGCCATGAAGCAGAGACATCTAGGAGGACCTGTCTGCCCCTGATAGACACTGGAGAAGTGTACACTTCCATTTCTGCTGTCTTCATTCTTATCCTGGCCACCCTGCAGACTTGTTGGGACTTTTCTTGTATCGTTCCTTTGGGACAGGCTATTCTATGGACTGTGCTGCCTGCCATGCTCAGCTCTTGTCTCCTAGGGACAATGAGAGTGGAGCCCAGATCCTTCACCCTTGTCCTGGCTCTTCTACAGAAGGTTCACAGATGAAACCCAGTGCCTCCAACACAAGGCATTCAAAATCTTCTGGGGCAGTGGTGGCTTCCTCCTCCCACGCTGCACCCCAGGCTTCCTCAGAGATGGAGCTTGATGACACCTACAGTTCTTAATTAAATAAATGGGGGGACAGGCTGCAGTATTATAGCATAACTGGAGTATAGCTGGAGAGAAACCTCTGGAACTGCTATGCTCCCTGCTTACCTGACAAGTTGAAACATTTAATTAGAAAAGTAACTGCTCTGTTCAGGGACAGAATCAGAGATAGTGCTCAGCCAGGCCACTCAAAGCTGCCCTCTGTGGACATGGTGTTCCTGACCTCTAAGCAATTCCATCTTCCCTTGAAAAATCTTGCTGGCCCTTCACCCCAGCATGCAGGTGCTTGGGAATGGGGATAGTAGCGTAATGTACTGGGGGAAATCGTTAATCTCAGTGGTGTAGGACTGTATTGTGCTATGAACAATGGGTAGCAGTATGTTGTTCATTGGTTCCTTGTCTGTTTATTCCCTAGTGTTTGCAAGAGGCTTAGAAGTATGGTATATGGTTGGAGGAGTGTAGGTGTGGCACAGGAAAGGGACTCCAAAGAGCAGTTTTCTACTTAGCTCCAGGAAGGGACAGTGCATCCTCATAGGACCTCACAGAGCTCCAGAGTCTATAGCAGGGTGCAAGGGAATGGGAGGCTTTGAGCAAGAGCTGTTGCAGTGCCCTGGAAGAAGGAATAGTGATGGGGAGCTGACTGATGACAGGTTATTTTGAGTGACTTCTTTGAGCTCTGTAGTATAGGCTGTTTCTGGAGGATGGGACAGGAGAGAATGGCCTTGATGTGGCAAAGGGGTGGGGGTGACTAAATAGATCAGTTTATATTTAGAAATTGCATCCCCAAGAGGATTCCCTTATGAGGGATGGGTAGGTGATAAGGGAGTCACGAGGTCAAGGTCAGGGAATTTCCATTACCAGCTTGCTCAAAATAAACAGTACCCAGCACAGACACAGGGTAGAAACAAGGGACAAATGTGAAGGCATGCCTCCAATGTCACCTCTTCAGAAGAACCTCCCTTGCCTATCCTATCAGCAGAGATAGCCTCCCATGCTCTCCTCAGCATCCCTACTCCCACGCCACATTCAGTCTCATGCCCTTGTGCTTAGCACCTACTGATGGCTCTCATACCACCAGAATAAGTCCTCTCCATTTTCCTGACATCATGTGGTCTGGGCTTAAGACATCCCTCTCATCTCCCTCAATATCATCACATTTGCTTTGGCCCACTCATCCCTACCCTCATCCTCCTGTTTTTGGAGTTGCTTACTCTATGGCATTAGCCCCTGATCATATGCCCTTAGATACTTTTCTATTACTGTGATAAAACATCATAACCAATGCAATTTATAGAGAATTTATTGGGGCTTACAGTTTAAGAGGGTTAGAGTCCATGATCATCATGGCCAAAAGCCTGGCAACAGACATGGCACTGGAGCAGTAGCTGAAAGCTCACATTTGGAGACAAAACCACAAGGCAGAGAGAGAGAGAGAGACAGAGGTGGGGGAGGGAAGGAGGGAAGGAGAGAGAGAGAGAGAGAGGGAATCAGTCAGTCACTGGGAATCACATGAGTCTTTGAAACTTCATATCTTTCTTCTTTCATGACACACATCACACATCCCCCAACAAGGCTACTGCTTCTCAAACAGTTCCATCAACTGGGGCCCAAACATTCCAATATATGCACCTATGGGGTCATTCTCATTCAAACCATCACATCACAGCCGGTCGTGGTCACTGTGAAGTCATGGAGAACAGCAAGTACTTCTATTTTTCATTGCTGTTCCCATGATCCAGTCAGTAGCCACATCCAGTGTCAACTTCATAAATACTGAATAGAGATCTGCTACACCCCTGATGCATGTGTGGTCTACAGTTCTTACTCATTCCAAGCAAATCCACTGTGGTTCCAGAAACCTGCAAAGTGGGGAGTGAAGCAGGAGGAGAGCCAAATTCTCAGGAGGTGACAGCTTAGTGAGGGAGATTTAGGAACATGAGCTAGAAGAAGATGAAGTCAGAAGGGGTTGGTGGAGGCTCCCAAAGGTGTTCAGAGAACAAGCATTGCCCAGTGTTCTGGGTTGAGAGAGCTGCACACGCAAAGGCCCTAAGGCCACAACAGGCTGCACACCGGAAAGTCTGAGGTTGACATCTGTATTCTCAGTTTTAATTCAGCTATTTTATTTTTGTATTTCTTTGCAATCTTTTCAATTTTATTGCATTAACTAGTTAACCCAAATCCAGGCCATCAGTTCATTGAACTCAGCAAATTCTATATCAAAATACAAATTGGGAACAGTTAGGGAAGCCTACATTTAAGGAGAGGCCTCGCAACTAGTTAGAACTAGGTATGGTGGTTTGGATAAGAATGGCCCCCATAGGCTCATATTATTCGAATATATGAGCCTATGCTTTGTTCCCAGTTGGTGGAACTGTTAGAAAACATTACAAGCTTTGAGAGGTGTGGCATTGTTAGAGAAAGTGTGTCACCACAGATGAGCTTTGAAGTTACAAAGGCCCCCTCCTATGGCCAGGGCTGCCTCTCTCTCTCTCTCTCTCTCTCTCTCTCTCTCTCTCTCTCTCTCTCTCTCTCTCTCTCTCTGTCTGTGGATCAGGATGTAGTTCTGTATGCTGCTGTGCTCCTTGCCATAATAACAATGGAATAAACGTCTGAAACTGTAAGCAAGCCACCAATTAAATGCTTTCTTTTGTAAGAGTTGCCTTAGTCATGGTGCTGTTCACAGCGATAGAACAGTGACTAAGACAGGATTTGGAAGCAGGGACTGGGGTATTGCTGTGACAGGCCTGACCGTGCTGCTTGGTGGAATGTGGACTTGTGAACTTTAGATTAGGAAAGCAGTTGAATGCCTTCAGTGGGACTTAATGGAACCTACTAATAGGAGCATGGAGAGTGTGGTGCTGAGAGTAATGTAGATTATGATGTCCTGGCTCAAGATTATGATGTCAATCAGAGGGGAAGAATATTAGCAGCTGACATAGAGACCATCTTATGATATTGGGCAAAGAATGTGGCTGCTTTTTGCCCATGTCTGCCACAAGGCAGACAAGTTGCTGGGCAACCTCTCTCATGATCACTCCCTTAGGGCCAGTCTACCTGTGTCTGTTCCAACAGGGTCAGCCCACCTGCACCCACACCATCAGGGTCAGCTCTACTTTGTTGCCCAGATGAGGTACAGGGCCTGCTCTCCCAAGTGCTGCAGCAGGTGAAGGGCGGGGCCAGCTCTCCTGCTCTCGTGACTCTATCAGGGCCAACTCTCCCACCTGACAAAGGTGGTGAGAGGCAAGTGAGAGGAGGTTATCTCTTCCTCATTCCACACCACTGCATGGCAGTTGAGTGGTAGGCCAGGTCCCCCACGCTTGTATTTTTGAGGGGCAGCTCGCCCACAACTCCCACAATTTGTGTAGTCTGTTCTCCCACATATTGCAGCTGGCTAGGGACAGGGTCAGCTCTCCTGCTCTTGTGTCCCCAGGGCCAACTTTCACATGATGCCCAGCTGAGGGGTGGATCCAGTTCTGCACAGCCCTCAGACATGAACATATCCCTGGGAAGCAGCCCAGACCAGGAGCATCTGCCTGGCCTTTGGTGGTAACAGATCTCTGATGCTACAGGGCCACAGACCCAGATGTGACCCTAGTGGCATCACAAGCCAGGACACAACCATGGTCCCAGGTGGCATCTCCAGCTACTCACATCAAGGTTAGTGCTCCTCACTAACCTTCAGTCTGCAGTTCTGCCTCTCTTCATTGTGCCCACACCCTTCTCATTATCTTTCTCTTCCATTTCTCTATCACTTCTTTGCTTCTCTTAGTGGCACCCAGGGTCTCTGAGTATCTGAGGTCATCTCAGGAGTGCTATGCCCACTTGTACTTTATGGTGCTGGGCAGGGGTCATCTTGGGCATGGTCTGCTCCCTCAAGCCTGTGGGGCACTAGACTGATGGTCATCTCAGGCTAGGCTACTAATCATTCAGATGTTCATAAGTCAGAACACTGATCACAGACAAAGCCTCTCTTCTCTAAGCGAACTTTGAACTTTTAAACAGTGTTGAGACTGTGATAGACTATGGCTGGGGACTTTTGAAGTTGAAGTGAATTCATTTTTTTTTTTTTTTTTTTTTTTTTTTTTTTTGCATTATGATTTAGCTACAAGCCTACTGGGGCTAAGGAGTAGAAGGTGATGATATGAAAAAGAATGGCCCCTATATTTGAATGTTTGGTCACCAGGCAATGTGTTGAGCTGAGTCTGCTCTGCCACAGGGCACGGACACTTGGGGAGGTAGAAGGCAGCAGAGAGGCCTTCTATGGGAGAATTAACCTGCAGCTCTGTAGGCGAATGCCTTCTCCATGGCTGCCTATGGCAGATCTTGATGAAAAGACAGTCCATGGTTCTAAACAGTTTATTGTCATGGAGGAAAATGGATGCGTAAAACCATACTCAACTTCTTAGGGTGGGCCTGAGATTAAATACCTTTTGCTTGGAGGAACGTCTGGGAAGGGAAGCTTATTGGCTAAGCCCTCTGGGCCTCTAGGTACCTCATTAGCATGGAGAACTCTGCTTTAGGCCTACATGACCATAGGACACGTTTCTTTTATGTGAGAAACATGGCACGTGCTCCAGGTCAGGAGTCTGGCAGGGAGCTGGGAGTTATCTAAGCCTCTGGTGTGTGCCCACTGAGTCTCTGGGTCTCAACCTGCTTTACCTTACCAACCTTC